>PVIU01004366.1:34217-128232 GCA_004026605.1 Ondatra zibethicus | reverse complement strand
GAGACGCTGTAGGAATACAGTGGAGTCACTGCTGAAGTCTGAGCTTGCTCCTTTCCACCCATTCTCTTCAGAAGAGCAGCACGAGCACATGAACATAGATGCGCTACAGCAGAGGCCAGCGCCATGAAGGCTCACCTCTGAAAGAGTCTGACGTAGACGAAGAGAAAGTAATTTCAGTTCTCACCTCTTGTCTTAATGATAGCTTAGACAATCGGGGTCTTAGGCTAGGATCTCTCATCTCTGTAGCCACCAGGGCACTGGGCAGAATTTTTGCTCACTCACAACTCCAGAAAGTGACTTCTGGATGTCTTGCTGTTGGAATCTAGAGGAGGGGTGGGCTTGGATCCTAGACTAGTATAACCCCTCCAGTGTGGTGGTATGGGTTTGTAAGATACAGCTTTTGTCATATTGAAGGTCATACTAGTCTAGTGTTCTACTGAGTGGCAGAGATGGCCCCAAGAATATTTGCATTTATCTTAAGCAGAGGAGCTGTTCTACCGATTTCCTATTTGTAAATATTGTGCTCTTTTCTGGCTGCGTATCAGGGTAATACTGGCTTCAATGAGTGAGTCTGTAGTGTTCCTTCTCTATATATATTTATGGAATAGTTTGAGGAACTCTGGTGTTGATTCTTGAAAAGTCTGTAGAATACAGCAATGAATTTACTTAATTCTGTTTTTTGTGGAGAATTTTTGTTTTGTTTTATCACTTTATCACACTGAATGTTACAGATCTAAATAGGTAGAGTTGTTTTTATTGTTTAAAGTATGTCATACGTTTATCCAGTTCTTCTAGGTATTCTACTTTGGAAGAATATAGGATTTCTAAGTAATCCTGAATTATTTTCAGGATTTTGTTGAAATCTATTTTAGCCTCCCCCTTCAACTCCTGTTTTGTCAGTTTGAGTCTTCACTTTCTTTGGCTAGTTTGAGAACAGGTTTACTGAAATTAATAATTTTCTTGAAACATCAGTACCTCATTTGTTTCCCTAGTTTTCAGTGCATCAATTTATTCTCTGATATTTATTATTTCTTTCTATTTACTGCCTTCGTGTTTGGCTTATTATTTTTCTAAGATCTTGAGGCACATCATTAAGTTACTTATTTGAGATTTATAGATTTTTATAAAAGATATTATTTTGTATATGTGTACATTCCTGAATATATTTATGTGCAAATGTGCTTGGAGGTACCAGTGGAGGCCAAAACATGACATCAGATCACCTAGAACTGGAGTTACAGGCAGTTGTAGTAGCCCATTGTGGATGTTATGAATAAAACTCAGGTCCTCTGCAAGAGCAATGTGATGGTTTGAATAAAAATGTCTCCCCATATGCTCAGCTAGTCGAACACTTACTTGGTGCCCAATTGGTGGTGCTGCTTGAAGAGGTTTTGAAACCTTTGCAACCTCAAGCCTTACTGGAGGAGATGTCACTGGAGGGAGGGTTTTGAGAGCTTTAAGGCCTTGCTCTCTTTTTGAGTTTCTGTCTCTGTGTGTTTTGTTTTTGTGTTTGAAGATGTGGACTCTCAGCTCCCTGCTCCTGTTGCCATGCCTTTTGCTTTCTGGCATTTCTGCCATTCCCACCATGATGGACTCTTGTTCTCCTGGAACAATAGCCTAAACGAACTCTTCTTTCTGGAAGTTCCCTTGGTCATGGTATCATTTCATACCAACAGATAAGTAACTAATAAAAGCAGCAAATTCCCTTAATTGCTGAGCTGTCCACTCTAGGCAATCTTTCTGATTTTTTTAAAAAAGTATAACCATTGAGAGTTTTAAAACATCACTCTTAAAACTATGCTTGTTGTATTGGGAAGGGACAGAGAGGTCGTAATTTCATGTTCATTTGTGTCCTAGTTTGCTTTCTATTGCTGTGATAAACACCATGGCCAAAGTCAAGCTGGGGAAGAAAGGGTTTTGTTTGGCTTACACATCTAGAGCATGTAGCAGAAATTAATTAAATGAAGACTAATAGAATAAATGAAGTGTTGGCTCTTCAAAATAAATTAGTTTGATAAATGTCTACTCATCGAAGGAAGTCAAAGCAAGAACTCAAGGCAGGGATATCAAAGCATGAACTGAACCAGAGGCCATAGAGCAGTGGTTTTCAACCTGTGGGTTGTTACCTCTTTGGGAATTGAACAGCCCTTTCACAAGGGTTGACTAAGACCACCAGAAATCACAGATATTTACATTATGGTTCACCACAGTACCAGCACTTCAGTTATGAAGTAGCAATGAAAATAATTTTGTGGTGGAGGGTCACCACAACATGTGGAACTGTATTAAAGGGAGGTCGAGAACCACTGACAAAGAGGAATGATGGTTGCTAGATTGCTCTCCATGGTGGTCCAACTTATTGCTTTAAAACAATCCAGAACCACCTGCCCAGATGCGGTCCTGCCCAAGTGGGCTAGGCTCTACCACAGCAATCATTTATCACGAAAATTCCTCACAGATTTGTCTATAGACCTGCATCATGGAGACATTTTCTCAGTTGAGGGTCCCTCTTCCAGGTGACTCTAGCTTGTGTAAAACTGACAACTACAGTAACAAAAACAAACTGCCCACCACACTTTGTGTAAAGGAATTTTCAAATTCCCTCTCTGATTTCTTCAATAACTGTAGTGCAATTATTTGCTCCATTTGAAATATTTCTTCTGGAATGGAGGTAGAAAGATAATAAGGCTCAGAAAATAAAATTTCCAAGTTTCAGAAATCTGAGCCTGACAAGATTCACAAGCCCCATCCTTAAGCTTATACAGGTTGTTACACACTCGGGTGAAGACACTGTCCTACTGGCAGAGAGCTTTCGTGAGTCATCACCCATACGTGGAGTCACCATTTTCCTGCAACTAACTGCTCACTGACACTTCTGAAAGGAACCTTAGCATACACCTTGGTTCATGAAGCCACATTGTTGAAATATTTCTTTAGTCTTTTGACTATGCCATATCTGGAAAAAAACACACAGCAAAAGCACACTGGTGCAAGGCAGTGGTGGCACATGTCTTTAATCCTAGCACTCAGGAGACAGAGGCAGGTAGATCTCTATGAAGTCAAGGTGAGCCTGCTCTACAAAGTGAGTTCCAGGATAGACAAGGTCAGGGCTGTTACACAAAAAAACCAAAAAAGAGCACATTAGTCATTTAAGAATGTATTTTTTTTCCATCCAAGAATTTACACTTCATCCCCTTCTCTATTCTCCTCCCGCTCCCCCACTAACCCTTCTCCCTCCCCCTCCATCTTTAAGAGAGGGCATGGTACCCTGCCCTGTGGGAAGTTCAAGGTCCTCCCCCCTCCATCCCAGCATAGGAAGGTATGCATCCAAATAGACTAGGAACTCAAAAAGCCAATACATGCAGAAGAGACAGGTCCCAGTGCCATTGTCGACCCCCATTTTCAGTCCACCCCCATTGGTAGCCACATTCAGAGAGTCCAGTTTGATCACATGCTCGTTCAGTCCTGGTCCAGCTGGATTTGCTGAGCTCCCATTAGATCAGGCACGTCTTAGTGGGTGGAACAACCCCTCGTGGTCCTGAATTCCTTGCTCATCTTCTCCCTCCTTCTGCTCTTCAACTGGACCTTGGGAGCTCAGTCCATTCCTCTGATGTGGATATGGGTCTCTGTCTCTATCTCCATCCATTGGACAAAATTTCTATGGTGATAGTCAAGATATTCATCAGTGTGACTATGGGACAAGGCCAGTTCAGGCACCCTCTCCTCTGCTGCCCAAGGACCTAGCGGGACATCCCCGTGGACATCTGGGATCTCCTCTAGAGCCAAGTCTCCTGCCAACCCTAAAATGGCTCCCTTAATGTAGATATCTTCTTCCCTGCTCCTATATCTGCCCTACCTCCATCTCCAACCTCCCACTCCTACAAGCTCTCCCCAGTCCTTCCCTTCTCCCTTCTCCTTTCCCCCTCCCCTTACCCCAACCCCCACCTCCGTGCTCCCAACTTTTGCCTGGTGATCTTGTTTGTTTCTAATTTCCAGGAGGATCTATATATGTTTTTCTTTGGATTCAACTTGCTATTTGGCTTCTCTAGGTTTGTGAACTATAGGCTTAATGTCCTTTGTTTATGGCTAGAGTCCACTAATGAGTGAGTACATACCATATTCATCTTTTTGGGTCTGGGTTATCTCACTAAGGATAGTGTTTTCTATTTCCATCCATTTGCATGCAAAATTCAAGATGTCATTGTTTTTTACTGATGAGTAGTACTATAATGTGTATATATTCCACACTTTCTTTATCCATTCTTCCACTGAGGGGCATCTAGGTTGTTTCCAGGTTCTGGCTATTAAAAATAATGCTTCAATGAACATAGTTGAACAAATGCTTTTGTAGTATGATTGGGCATCTCTTGGGTATATTCCCAAGAGTGGTATTGCTGGATCCTGAGGTAGGTTGATTCCCAATTTCCTGAGAAACCGCCACACTGATTTCCAAAGTGGTTGCACAAGTTTACATTCCCACCAGCAATGGATGAGTGTTCCCCTTACTCCACATCCTCTCCAGCATAGGCTATCCTTGGTGTTTTTGATTTAAGCCATTCTAACAGGTGTAAGATGGTATCTCAAAGTTGTTTTGATTTGCATTTCCCTGATGGCTAAGGAAGTTGAACATGACCTTTAGTATCTTTTGGCCATTTGAACTTCTTCTGTTGAGAATTCTCTGTTCAGATCATTACCCCATTTTTTAATTGGGTTATTTAGATTTTAATGTCTAGTTTCTTGAGTTCTTTATATATTTTGGAGATCAGACCTTTGTCTGATGTGGGGTTGGTGAAGATCTCCCTTTCAGTAGGATGCCTTTTTGTCTTAATGACTGTGTCCTTTGCTTTACAGAAGCTTCTCAGTTTCAGGAGGTCCCATTTATTCATTGTTGCTCTTATTGTCTGTGCCACTGGGGTTATACATAGGATGTGGTCTCCTGTGCCCAGGTATTGCAGGCTACTTCCCACTTTCTCTTCTATCAGGTTCAGTGTGGTCATATTTCTATTGAGGTCTTTAATCCATTTGTACTTGATTTTTGTGCATGGTGATAGATAAGGATCAATTTTCATTCTCCTACAGGTTGACATCCAGTTATGCCAGCACCATTTGTTAAAGATGCTTTCATTCTTCCATTGTATAATTTTAGCTTCTTTGTCAAATATGAGGTGTTAATAGGTTTGTGGGTTAATATCTGGGTCTTCAATTTGATTCCATTTGTCAACGTCTCTGTTTTTATGTTAATACCAAGCTGTTTTCATTACTGTAGCTCTGTAATAGACTTTGAAGTCAGGGATGGTAATGCCTCCAGAAGTTCCTCTATTGTATAGGATTGTTTTGCTATCCTGGGCTTTTTGTTTTTCCATATCTTTCTTTATTTATTCCATGACCCAGGAGTGGTTCAGAAGTTGACTGTTCAGTTTGCATGAGTTTGTAGCGTTTTGGGGGTGGAATTGTTAAATTCTAACTTTACTCCATGGTGATCTGGTAAGCCACATGTGGTTATTCCAATATTTTTGTTCTGTGGATGTTTGCTTTGCTACTGAGCATGTGATCAATTTTCGAGAAGGTTCCATGAGATGCTGAGAAGAAGATATATTCTTTCCTGTTTGGGTAGAATGTTCTATAGATGTCTATTAAGTCCATTTGAGTCATTACATCTGTTAGTTCTCATATTTCTCTGTTAAGTTTCTATCCAGTTGACCTGTCCATTGGTGAGAGGAGTGTTGAAATCTCCTACTTTTAGTGTGTGGGTTTGATGTGTGCTTTGAGTTCTAGTAATGTTTCTTTTACATATTTGGGCGCCTTTTTTATTTGGGGCATATATATTCAGGATTGAGACTTCATCCTGATGAATTGTTCTATTATGAGTATAAAGTGTCCATCTTCATCTCTTCTGATTGATTTTAGTTTGAAGTCTATTTTGTTAGATATTAGTATAGCCACACCTGCTTGTTTCTTAGGGCCATTTGATTGAAAAACGTTTTCCCTACCCTTTACTCTGAGATAATGTCTGTCTTTGTGGTTGAGGTGTTTTTCTTGTAAACAGCAGAATGTTGGATTCTGTTTTCATATCCATTCTCTTAACCTGTGCCTTTTTATAGGTGAATTGAGTCCATTGATATTAAGCGATATTAATAGCCAGTGGTTGTTAACTCCGGTTATTTTCTTTTTGGTGGTAGGGTTTGTGTGTCTCCCTTCTTTTAGGTGTGCTGGTGGAGGGTTGTTAGATGTCTGTGTTATTATGGGTGTTGTTTGCTTCCTTTAGTTGTGCTTTACCTTCTAGTACTTTCTGTAAGGCTGGGTTTGTGGCTACGTATTGCTTAAATTTGTTTTTATCCTGGAATATCTTGTTTTCTCCATTTATGGTGAAAGAAAGCTTTGCTGGGTATAGTAGTCTGGGCTTGCATCCATGGTCTCTTAGTGTCTGCAGCACATCTATCCAACACCTTCTGGGTTTCATGGTTTCCATAGAGAAGTCAGGTGTAATTCTGATAGGTTTACCTTTATATGTTACTTGACCTTTTACCTTTGCAGCACTTAATATTCTTTCCTTATTCCGTATGTTTTGTGTTTTGCTTATTTTATGGCGAGGGGATTTTTTTGATCCAGTCTATTTGGTGTTCTGTATGCTTCTTGTACCTTCATAGGAATATCCTTCTTTAGTTTGGGAAAGTTTTCTTCTATAATTTTGTTGAATATATTTTCTGGGCCTTTGAGCTGGAATTCTTCTCCTTCTTCTACCCCTATTATTCTTAGGTTAGAATAATAGGGGTCTATATTCTTTGGTCTTTTCATGGTGTCCCAAATTTCCTGGATGTTTTGTGTTAAGAATTTGTTGGATTTGCTGTTTTCTTTGATCAATGAGTTTATTTTCTCTATCGTATCTTCAGTGTCTTAGAGTCTTTCTTCTATCTCTTGTCTTCTTTTGGTTATACTTGTCTCTGTAGTTCCTGTTTGTTTACCCAGATTTTCCATATCCAGACATCCCTTGGTTTGTGTGTTCTTCATTGCCTCCATTTCAGTTTTCAAGTCTTGAACTGTTTCCATTACCTGTTTGATTGCTTTTTCTGGGTTTTCTAGGATATCTTTGAGAGATTTATTCATTTCTTCTAACTTTTTGTTAATCTTCTCATCCATTTTTTTAAAGGAGTTTTTCACATCTTTAATGGTTTCTATCACTTTCATAATGTTATGTTTAAAGTTGATTTCTTCTACTTCTTCTGGATTAGGTTGTTCAAGTCTTCCTGTTGCGTGTTCTCTGGATTATGGTGTTATCATGTTGCTTTTCAGGTTGTTGGAGGAATTCTTGCATTGGTGCCTGCCCATCTCTTACTTCAAATGTGGTCAGGAGAGTCTAGGTGGCTTTGTCCGATTTTTGCTGTGGCTGTGTACTTGGGGATTTTTCTTGTTCTGCTCTCTCCCAGGTCCTCTCAGCACTGGATTTGGCTCTCAGATCTCCTCCTCCCTGCAGTAGGCTATGGTGGTGGATCTTAGGACCCCCTTCGGATGGATCTACTGGTACTGGATCAGGGCCACTTTCTGGCCAAGGACCTAGCAGACAAAAGTGCGGGCTTGGTAGATGCTCCATGGAACAAAGAAACCCCTGCAGCCTTGCACTCACCACTGTATTCCCAGCGCCTCAGCCCCAGAGCAGGCTGAGTTGGGGGATCCTAGGACCCCGCAGATGGGAAGGGGTGCTTGGAGGCAAGTTGGGGTGGGATATGTAGAGAAAGCCAGTAGCTGGGGAGAAGACCTGCTGAATGGCCAGAAAGTTTAGGGTATTGGAGGTCACCTGTATTCCCTTCCCGGGGCGTCTGGCCATGTGTGCACACACTTACCCCTCCAGATGTATCTACTGGTAATGGATCAGGGCTACTTTTTGGCCAAGGACCTCACAGACCAAGAATGTATTTTCAATGTCTAACTATTTCATAGTGTCTGTGTTTTCTCTTGCTATTGTCTTCTAATATTTTTTTCTACCATGATGTGAAAAGGTACAGGAAATCATTTTGCTTATTTTATATTACTAAAGAATAGTTTTGTGACCATTTTAGAAAAGGTTCCATGACTTTTTAAAAGAATTTATATGTGACAATCTTTGGATCGAATATTCTGTAGATATGTATGAAGTCTAGTTAATCTACAACGTAGTTTAACTTTGTTAGTTTTTATTCTGGATGATTATATTGATGAGATTCATACAGTATTATTGTTATAAAAACCTATCTTTTTATGTAATGTAATATTTGCTTTATGAGTCGGAAGCTTCAATATGAATTTGAAGCCTCAATGTTCAGTGCAATATATATATGTATATATATGCATATATATACAAAAGCATATATGTAATATATAGGTGGTTTGTTCCCTTATTGTTATTGCTATCAGTCAAAGAAAGCTCTTCTCACTAATTTTTCTTTGAAGACTACTTTTTAAAATATCACAATTGCATTTTCTAAATAATGTTTTCATTAATTCTTTGAGAATCCCATTCAATGTAGTTTGATCACATTAATCACCCCTCCCCCAATTCCTTCTAGATCTACTCCCACCTACCTACTCATTCAACTTTAGATCCTACTCTCTCTTTTAGAGCCAGAACATCGTGTTGGTGTTGTTCAATTCCTCTAGGGTGTGGTCCATTTGTGAAACTGACGAACTGTGTCCAGAAAATACTGTTTCTTTATACTCTCAACTTCTTGTATCTCTTAGAACTTCCTTATCTCCTCTTCCTCTAGGATCTCTGTGATCTGGGAGGGGGTTGTGATACAGATTTTCAATTTAAGGCTGAGAATTCTTGTAGTCTCTTATTTTCTATACTTTGGCTAGTTGTGGGTCTCTGAGTTAATCACCATCTTCTGATGATGATGATGGTGATGAAGCTTTTGAGATGAGGGTTGAGAGATGCATTCATTTATGGGTATAACAATAAATCCTTAGGTGTTTTTAAATATTATGTACATTTAATAATAGGTTATTTCCTAGTACCTTTAGCATAGCTAGTCACGGGTTCTTTGTCCCTGATTTCTGTAGTGGCTGTACAAATTTACACTCCTGCTAGCAGTGAAGGAGTCTTCCCCTTATTCTACATCTTTGCTAGCACAAGCTGCCATGTTATCAATCTTAGCCATCCTGACAGGTATAAGATGAAATATCAGAGTAGTTTTGATTTGCATTTCCCTGATTTGATTTGCTAAGAATGTTGAACTCTTCAAGTGTCTCTCAGCCATTTGAGTTTCCTGTATTGAGAATTCTCTGTTTATATCTGTACCCCATTTTTAATTGGATTATTGGCTTTCTTGATATTTAGTTTTTGAGTTCTTTATTTATTTCATATATTATTCTTCTATTAGTTGTGTAGTTGGTAAAAATCATTTTCCATTCTTTAGGGTGCCATTTTGTTTAAATGACAGTGTTGTGCAGAAGCTTCTTAGTTTTTAGGGCCCCATTTATTAGTTGTGATCTAAGTACCTGTGTTAATGGTGCTCTTTTCAGAAAGTCTTTCCCATCTGATTTTTGAAAAAGAATTCAGAAATATACACAGGACAAAAGATAGCATTATCAACAAATGGTGCTGCTCAAACTGTATGTCTGCATGTAGAAGACGGTAAATAAATCCATATTTCTCTGCACAGAACACAACAACAAATGGATCAAAGACCTCAACATAAAACCAGACACACTGAACCTGACTGAAGAGAAAGTGAAGAACAGCCTTGAATGGATTAGCACAATCTGCATTTCTAAATCAACATTAAGAGCATTAATATTCATGTGGGTTATTAAAAGGGGTTTACTACTTCCTGTAAATTTTTTGTGGCTGGTTGGGTTATTGCTTGTTCTTTTCATTTTCTTCTATCCATTTTACATGTTTTCTGACTACTTCACATGAAAAATTCTTTCTTAGTTCTTTGTTCTCATATTCCTCTCAAGAGATATCTTGAGCTCTCATAATTGAGACTTGTTTTGCCTTTTTGTGTTAAACATTCTTTTGAACATCCTCTGTAATGTTAGCTCGGTAATCACGAGTTACTGTAGTTTGTGCTTTAAATGATTTTTTTTTCTGTATCAGCTTTAAAAGACAACTCTACTGAAGATAGCAATCTGGGTTGACAGTTATTTACCTTCAGGGATTCAAAAGTGTTAGTCTCTGCTTTCCGGGCTGTTCTGTTGAGAAGTCTGATGATATTTTGATATATTTGCCTTTGCTAGTGAGAAGACACTTTCCTCTAAGAGCTTTAAATGTTCTTTGTTTTATAGTTTGACATTTTGACTATAAGGGGTGGAGGAGTTCTTTTCTGGTTATATCTACTTGGAGTTCTAAATGATTCTTGTACTTGTATACACATTTCTTTTCCTAGATAAAGTAATTTTTTGCTATAATATGTTTTAATGGTTTTTATGCATTTAGTTTCTAATCTCAGTTTTTTCTTCCTACATGGATTCATAATTTTTGCCCCTTTGATCATATCCCAGAGTTGTTATAAGTGATAGTCTTGACTGATTTCTCTCTCTCTCTTTCTTCCCTTTCCCCTGTCTCTTTCTTTCCCCCTTTCTTATTTTGCTAATGCCTGAGTATATTTCCTTGATCTTTTCCTTTATCTCTGTTTTTTCTGCTTCTTGGTCTATCTAGTGTTGATTCTTTCTATTATATTTTTGTTTGAGTCTTTGGATTTTTCCATGCCAACATATATCTCTTTGTCTTCCCAAAAATCTTAATTTCCTGCCTACGTTCCCTGATCTCTCATTCATGTCTCTGAATTTCAGATGTATGTTGCTGATCTCTTTGGTTTATTTTGCTAACTTTCTTTTCCCAGTCCTGAGCTGATTTTTTTTACTTCATTATTATTCTTGTTTTCATTGTATTTTAAGTCATTGATTATTTTCAAAAGTCAACTAGTAAGTATTCATTTGGCATTTTTCCCCTTTCAAGATCTTTGAAAAACTGAAGAGTAACAACCCTTTGGAAGGTGTTGCCTTGCCTTGTCATGTTTCTGTACGCTCATGTGTACTCCTGTCTGTTTGACTCTCTCTTCACATTTTATTTTGAGGTCTTGATTAGATCACTCTTTAGGGTTCTGTTGGTACCACAGAGAGAGTACAATCCATAAGTCTATGCCTCCAACAAGGTAAAACTTAACAGTTGCGCTACTTTAGTTTAGTTTTTTGATCCTTCACTAGCATATATTAATGTGCAAAGTTGGAGGTTTCGTTGAGATATTTCTATGTATGCATATGATGTACTTAGATCGTATTACCCTCCTCTAGTCTTTCTCATCTCCCTCCTCCCCTTCCATATTCTTTAGAACCATTTTAGGTTCTTGCCCATTTTTCTTCTCTATAGCTTCCACACATGAGAGAAAACTCACAATAAGTGTATTACTTGAAGTGATTATGTTTTCTATATGGAAATTTTCTGAGCAACAACCACTTTCTAATTATAGAACACTCATGCTTTTCTAGTTTTTAGCCAACTCAGGTGTTCCCAAATGACTGCAACTTCTCTGATAAACAGAAATAGCATCTTTGTGTGAAGAGAGAAATTAGAAATCAGGGCCAGAACTGCACAGCTATGAGTTTGCTTGATCTCCACCCCCCAACTCCCAACTTACAAAGTGATCCTTGGGATATGTTTCTTCACTTCCTGAGTGTGAACACAACTTTCAGCTCTCTATGCCTCTAGGGAAAAACAAGCAGGGATCTGGGTTACCAAGACTGCTAGAGTCAGTTGGGATCCAAGTAGATTTCCTTCTCTGTGGAACCCAGGATGCACAGAGGAGCAGCAGTGCAGCATGGGAATTCTTGTGTGCTCTGATGATGCCTGTTAAATAGTGAGACTAAACCTAGTGACTGACTAATCTCTGAGAAACCTGAAAAACACTTATTAAATTATCCACTGGCCTGAGTGCAGCAGCATTTCTGCACGCGTGTGACTGGATGTCCATCAGTTTTCCACTCTTGTAACTTTTCCATGGGAAAGTTAGCATCGAAGCACTAGCAGGACTTCTCTGTGCCACATAGTGTTTCTGCTTCTCACCTAAATATTTTATACAGTTGTGGATGATGCGTGTAAGCTAATAAGGATCACAATGTTGAAAACCTCAAATGTACCCCGTAAGGCCTCCAAATTGAAAGACCAACATAGAACATGCCCAAGATGTGTTCTAGATCTTACATCTTGGTACCGGGGCCTCTCATTTATGTTAGAATACTCAGTGTTTCAGTTCTGCATGATCTCCTTGCTCACCACTCTCATGTCCTCAGTAGAGCTTAGATTGGGCCAATACAATTAATTTGGTGGAATTTAATCAAGTAGCATCTATCAAACCTTGAAAATTCCATTTAGTGAATTCTGAGACTAAAAAAAGAGTCATTGTGTAACATTTGACTTGATGATTTCTGGAAACATAAAATTAATGCAAAACTAATTGAATTGAATGGAAAACTAGTAGAATTTCCAAGTCTCTCAGAAAACCCGAGTTTCCTTTCTTTTGTGTACACAACTGAAACAGGGAGACATTTTAAGTAAATGTAGATGACTAAACTACATTTTACTTAGTATTTCAATACATAAATTAGTTATTTGATTATTAAGATCTAGACAATATCAAGAGGAATGTGATACTAAAAGGTTAGGTTGAAAGTACATTAATCTGTCCACAGCAATAGCTCCTTATTAGCACCCTGGACAGAGCTGAAAAATTGTAAAATGTCTCATAAATGTTGAGGTCTTGAGTCTGAATGGAGCCAGGAGATGCTTCTGGCAGCTACAAAATTTTAACATCACTAGTCTATAAAGTTGCCCCTTGCCCTGGAGCCAAGGCACATTCTACTGCCTGGTCCTCTGAACTTTTGAAGTTAATTAGAAACTATCATTATTACTGTTGCAGAACCTGACATATTATAAAAATTAGATTTAGAAATAGATTAATTAGAAATCAGAGAGTTATTTAAGAAGTATTCAATCAGAAGGAAATGTGCTTTCTGACCCATCAGAACAGTACTTGAATCAGTCCATGTGGGACAAGCCATTGCTGAGGTCCACCAATCTCTGGCTTTCAAAAAACCTGTGTCTCCTTACAACCAACTCCTTATTCTCTCACCTCAAAGATATCACTTGTAGATCATCTCTAAGGGGCACCTATGAATCTACAATGATAGCATGAAAATCTGCAGTTCCGAAAGTAGAGAAATCAAGAAGTAAGTCTTTAACTTGTCTGCCATTAGCCCTCTTCCCCATCACTGCAGCGGGTATGTGCAACTCAGGAAAGTGCTTTGCTTCTGTTTTTAATTCCAGGAGCTTTTATTTAAAAATTTTAAGGATTAATTTGTTATTATTATTGTGTGTATATGCATAGTGTGTATGTGTGGGTGGGGTGAATGTGCCCGGATGTGTGTGTCTACGTCAAAGGACAAATTTATTATAGAGTCACGTCTTGCCTTCTACCTTTACGTGGGTTTTAGGGCTCGATCCAAGTCCCTAGGTTTGTACTGCTCATGCCCTTCTGATTTTATGATGTAAGGATTGCACTGGTGCCCTTTGTCACGTAATTAAACTGATGTCATGTTACATGTCAAAATTTTGATTTCAATGCTTCATGATATTTTTAGGAACTTATCAAAAAAGATAGGATACTATGACACATGTTTGATTTTTCACATAAAGAATCTCACCATAGTAGAATTATTTTGATAAAGTCAATTCAGTGTGCAGACAAGTCACCCAAGTTTAGATCAAATGCTTTCATTGTGAACTCTTTTTAACTCTGATGATAAAAGCGAGCTGTGCTTTTTATGGTGTTCCCATTCTGAACTGATAAACATGCTTCTGTCAAAATATTTACCACCCCCAGTTGCTATTGTTTGTTGGTATGCTTGTTTTCTCGTGGTGTTATGGACTCCCAATAGACAGTATCTTATTTTTCTTTATAAACCCAGAGTCTAGCACCCAGAGATTGATAATGAGGGCATTGTGGATTGAAGACAAAATAAACAAACAGTTCACTGTGAACTCCGCTAAAAGAGTTTTAGGTGTTTAATGGCTATGAGAACTTTAGAATCACAGAGGTGCTGTGGTTTGAATATCACAATGTGGGCATTTCAGTGCCATTACAACAGTGGCAAGAAGTGAGATCTTTCAGTGATGATCTTAAATCATGAAGGCTTTTTTTTTTTAAAAGAATGGATTAAGGACTTTAACAAGCACAGTGTGCTCCTCACACAAACATGAGTTTACTAGACTCTGCCATCTGTTCTGTGTGCACTTGCTTGTCCTGTTTCCATATGAGACTGCAGAGAGATGTCACCAGCTTCCGGAAATGAACAAAGTTTGTTTCAGTTGGTTATGATTTACCCAATTGGCTGTTTTGTTATTAACAGGAGAAAAAGGAACAAACATATGGTGTGGAGATTAAGAGCAATACATATTGATGGAATAGTGTTTTATTATGTAAATTTATATGCAAAAGAAAAATGCTATGTCCTTACGTATTTTTCCCTTTATTTTTTATTTGAAGTTCTAAGGTTCTCATATACTTTCGTGTTTGTTTATAGTAGATTTAGAACTTTGGATGATTCTCTGATATGCAAATTAACACTCAAATATACTGTCATCACTATAGCTACATGAAAGATGATGCAGAGTTTGGATCCTGATATTTGAAAGATTATACTGCCAATATCAAGTATATGAAAATCTGACTGTTAAGCTCTGCTTTTATATAATTTGTTCAAAACCACTTCCTTAAGACCCTGAAAGAACAAAGTTCAAGACATGTTTGAATGTTGCTATAATACTTTGTCATAATTATAAAATGTGTCATCTATATTTTTAAAAAGAAAATAGTGATGGGGAAACTCTATCAACCAATCACATCTAGATAGGGTGTGGCTCCCTGGGGCCCAGGTAGAAAAACCTGGAGGATCCAGGTGCCCGCTCTCTCTGTGCGGTGCCTGCCAGACATATAGGACGTTGGACCTCCCACTCTTGTAGTGTGAGTTTCCCGTTTTAAACCATTAAAATACAACTGTTCTTCTTGAGCTGGCTTGGTTAGTTATTGTATTGACCTAATTTGCCAACAAAATAGTTTTTCTTCTTCCATGTTGCTTTGATATTTAAATAATTTTTAAGAGAATTATGAACTAGAACATTGACTACCCATTGTCAGCATAAAGTAGACTGAATCCTTGCATTTTAAACATTTATTTTTTTGGAATTTTATAGAAGATTACTTTATTTACATTATCTCTATGCATACTCTCTCCATCTGTTTCACCCCCACTCTCTCTCAAGCTGACCTATCCTTATTACTGTTATAAAGATACATTATAGGCAAAGATAACATTATTACAAGAGCACATTCTTTCTTTTTGCTATTATCAGTTTAGTAATGTTATCATCATTTAGGATTATGTTAATTGAACCATATATTAAGATTGAAGATTATAGAGTAAAAACAAGTGCAAATACCAGAAAGAGAATGGGTCATCAGCAGAAGGAAGAATCCTGATGTTCAAAGTGCTTTCAAAGGAGACTGAAAACTAACCCATCCAGACTGCCATAGAAGGACTTGCCAGTTCTGCTGACTTTGTGTCATACTCTCATGTACAGACTACCACTAAAACATCCCTGTTTTGATTTTTGCAGATACTACAATGACTTTACTGTGGTAGAACTCTGAAAGTCCTGGTGGCTTGTTTTTAGGTTTACCATGGGAATACAAAGTTCTAGACCTCTGTCCCTTGTGTACTAAGGTTTGGCTGAAGGAAGCACACATTTCTTTTTGTTTAGGTTGCAGACTGGGCAGACTAGGTTTTCTTATCTCAGACAAAGTTATATATCATTTCTAAGCCAGTCCCATAACCAGGGAAAAGAGCTGCTTTAACTGCTTAAGTCTGAGTTACGGGTCTCATTCTTAGACTCAGTGATAGGTTTACTACTTCAAGAAGTACAGGGTTCAGAGACCAACTGTGTGATCACATCTAGAAACATCAGAGTGCCAACATTTTCTTGATGGCATATGGCTTCAGAAAATGCAATAAATTTCTTCTATGAAGAAATCATAGTCACTGTTGAAATAAGAGACAAATTAGGGAAATAGAGAAAATGCAATTTGCTCTAAAAGTACTGACCAGGAAGCCTCAAAGTAGACATTCTTTGAATGAGAAGGAGACTTTTCAGGGTTTGTTGGTGCTTTCTTAATTTTATTTGTTCTACCTTGGAAATAAGTAGAGCACAAACCTCTATAATGGACAAGCTCACATCCAGAGAAGCAAGGCAACTTATAAACAATCGTTTTCAATATTTATTGATATTGTCTATGTGCTAAACACTACAATAAGGATACTATTTAGACACACATACACATCTATCTATCTATCTATCTATCTATCTATCTATCTATCTATCTATCTATCTATCATCTATCTATCTATCATCTATCTATCTATCATCTATCTATCTATCTATCTATCTATCTATCTATCTATCTATCTATCTATCATCTATCTATCTATCTATCTATCATCTATCTATCTATCTATCTATCTATCTATCTATCTATCTATCTATCTATCATCTATCTATCTAATCATCTATATATCTATATCTATATATCTATCTATATATATGGGGTTTATTAGAAGGGCTTACAGAATATGGTCCAGCTAGTACAACAACACTGGTGTACAGATGGAAAGTCTAAGAATCCAGTATTTCTTCAATCTGATATCTCAGTTGGTATAGTAGGAGACCACTTTTTTGTTTCCAGCTGCCCAGGCTTGAAATAACCACACAGAAACTATATTAATCAAATCACTGCTTGGCTTATTAGCTCTAGCTTCTTATTGGCTAGCTCTTATATCTTAATTTAACTCATTTCTATTAATCTGTGTATCGCCACGTGGCTGTGGCCTACTGGCAAGATTCTGGCTTGTCTGTTTCCGGTGGTAGCTAGATGGCATCTCCCTGACTCCACCTCCTTTCTCCCAGAATTCAGTTTAGTTTTTCCCACCTACTTCTATTATGCCCTTCACAGGCCCACGACAGATTCATTAACCAATAAAGGCAATACACATACAGAAGGACATTCCAAGTTGATCTTCAGTATAGATTAGAATCTCAAAGAAGTAAGTGTTACCAGTGAGGAAATGGACTTGTCAGCAAGAGTGAGAGCAAACAGGCAAAGGAAGTAAGCTTCCTTTGTCTATATCCTTCATATAGGCTGCCAGGACAGGGTGTAGCCTAGATTAAAGGTGGAACTTTCAACCTCACAAGATGCAGATTTAGAATGTGTCCTCCCACTTCAAATGATTCAATCAAAAAAAATCCCTCACAGGTGTAGCCAGCCACTTGGGTTTTAGTTAATTTCGATATAGTCAAACTGACAACAAGGAACAACCATCACAGTATCCCCCTACATTAGAGCAACAGATGGGAGAGGATGGAAGAGAAGGAGTTGGAGCAATGATACCTAACTCTAATGATACTTGAGAAAGCTATACGGACACCCACTATTCTGTCAGCTGTGTGTATCCATCTATGTATATGTTTATATTAAAAGTTTAATTGGAATTACCCAACATAGTGGGTAATGCTTCTTCTAGTAGTCACAGATCACCATGTAAGCAGCTCAGGTGTGTTATAACTCTCCTCAAGCTGTTTGGGTGTTATAGGGGCTGTTGCTATTGCTATTGGTTACCCACTGGAACTCGATGGTGATACGCTATTGTTGAAAACACCACCACACACTGGTTATAGGCCATGGAGAAATCTAACTTGTACTGAACAGAAAGCTTCCTCACTGTTGACTAGCTCTCACAGTTTGGGAAGTGCTCTGTAGAGTGCCAGAGAGGATAGCATCAACAGTCTTACCCAACTGTGACCCCCATGTGCTATAATAATGACTAGGATGGTAGGACATGTCCATGGGTGCAAGAGTGTCACAAAATTAATGGGACTAATGAATAGATTTATGATTGGATTTAAGGCCTATTTCACAGTTTACTATGCCTGTGCCCCTGAACATATTCAATAGTAATATGAAGTGTGAACAATCTTTTAGGTAGTACTGCATTGATGTTTTGGTATTATATTTTGATTATTAGTGAAGGTAGTGATTTTTATCATTATATTTAAGTGAAACTTGTCATCTTTTGGTGGATCGTTTCATATTATTTTCTTTGTTCTTCTGTGAATATCTTAAATTGTAAGAGTTTTATTCATATATTCTTTTAATAAACATGTGTTCATAGCCACCTCACTTTTATCCTATCACTTTCACACATGTAATTCAGTTCCTCACCATCACTGATGTTTTAAACTAGGTGTGTCTTCATTTCAGTTATCAACTTTACCCAGCCTAGAGTCATTAGGAAGAGAGTCTCAAAAAGGCATTGTTTGGATCAGCTTGGCCTGTGGGCTTGTCTATCAGGAACTTTCTTGATTCCCTTAATTGATATGGGAACGGGCATCTTTAACATGAGTAGCGCTGTGTTTGAGGTCCCATACTGTGCAAGCACACAGAAAGCTACTTGAGTACTGAGGAGGCATGTGTTCATTCTCTCTCTGATCTTGATTGTGGGTGTGACATGACTGACTGTCAGGCCTCTGACACTGTGGCTTCTTTGCAGCTATAGATGGTGATCTAGAATTGTCAGCTAAAATAAGCCCATAACCCTTTTTCCTCATATGTTACTTTTTTGTTCAAGGTATTTTATAACAACTAAAACCAAACTAAAACCCTCAGGCTTTAAACATTAACATTGAGGGGCTGGAGAGATGATGTAGCAGTTAAGAAGACTGAAGCTCAGTTCCTAGCACACACATCAGGCAGCTTGCAAGCACCTATAACTCCAGTTCCAATTGATCTGATGTTCTCTTTGGGCCTCTGTCTGTTGGCCGAGTATGCTCATTCATTTCCTGGCTGCCCAGACTCCCGAAATAACCACACAGAAATCTGTATTAATTGCAATGCTGTTTGGCCAATAGCTTAAACATATTTCTAGCTAGATCTTAAATCAACCCATCTCTATTAATCTTGCATTACACAAGGTCGTGGCTACCAGCAAGGTTCTGGCATCTGTCTTTTCTGGTGGTGGCTACATGGCATCTTTCTGACTCTGCCTACTCCTCTCTCTATATATATATGTATCTTCTAGCCTGTCTATATTCTGTTAAGCCAGTGACCGAAATAAAGTTAAGCTTATTAACCAATGGCAATAAAACATATTCACAGCATACATCACCTCCCCTTTTCTGTCTAAACAAAAGGAAGGTTTTAACTTTCACATAGCAAGATCACATGTAACAAAACAGGTATCAAACAAGAATTACAGTTACAATGTTTATATCTACTTTATCTTTTATCATAACTAAGGAAAACTATAACTATAACTACCTATTCTTCAACTTCATCAAAGACCCCAGAAGAATATAATATTACCTAAGTTAACATGAAATGCATTAAGCAACTTCCAAAACTGACAATCGACAGAGACATCTCGCTGCCTGGACAGTCACCCAAAGTTCTTCTGTAACATTGGAGCATCTGATCTTCGGCCTACAGGCTTATATTATCAAGCAGACAATCCCATGAAGCAGAAAATTTCAAAGACAGTTTCGCCTATATTGGCAGATTGTCAGTCACTTTCTTCACATCCTGAAGAATGTCTGGCAGACTCTTTCATGACGCAGGAACTGTGTAGGACCATCTCACCTTTAGGCAAGTTTAGCAGTCATTTCCTGTGGGTCCTGCATGTCCACTTAATACAGCATAACATCAAGCAGTCCAGGCAAGAGTAGTTTCTTGTCCAAATGGCTAGCAAACTCCATAAGGAATCTCTTTGATGCCCATCTCCCTCTTGCAGTAATTGGTGCTGCCAGGAGCAGATGTGTCTCATTGTCATGAAAAGTCCTCATTTCTTAAAACATTTTAAATGCCATATTCTATATGTATTTGAAAGGTTTGAAGATTATCTATCTAATTGAAATATATCTTTATATATCTAGAAAACATAACTAACATGACTATATGCTTGACTATTATGAGTATCAATTAATCTGTATTTCTTAATTATACATTACATTTTTAAATGAGCTGCAAAACACAATACTTTAATCAAGAGCAGAATTATACATATAACAAAATTGACCTTAAATTTGTATCAATAAGCCAAGAACCATACCCATGCAAAGTATCCATCTCTATATCATATCTCCCTTTATACATAAACAAACATTTATAAACAGTCATTTAGGGAATTTGGGCATAGTCCTCTCCAAACTGCTTGTTGCTTTTTGTTGGGCAAAGTAATTTTAGGGGTTCATGGAGACCTTTCAAGGGATCTTAGTCCATCAAACCACATTAGTCTGGTAGGAATCCACAGGTTCTCAGCCTCTGTGGAAACAAAAGCAGAATCTCTTTTCCAAAGCAACATATCCTTAGTCCCAAATTTTAAAGTCAAGATACCTTTAAAGTATATATGTTGGTTTAGCTTAGCAGCCCATACAATGGAATGTTTCTCTGTACTTAGCTCCTTCAAAATCAAAAAATTGAATAAAACACAATAATATGCATAATCTAGACTCTCTGTGTATATTCCATCTTTATGTAGCTTATTTTTCTTTACTCCTTTAATCTATGACTATCTGTACTCTGTCTCTTTAAAGACTTTATTTTATTTTTAAAACCATTTACTTCCTTTTTAACTGTCTATATTCTTTTTCTTCTCTCTCCCAAGCCTACGTATATTTATCCACCACTATGACCCATTTAGAAGTCTTTTTTTTTAAATCTGAATCTGTCTTCATTGTGCATCTGTAATTATCTTCTGACCTCAAGCATTTTTTTTAAATGCTAAGTGGGCATGGCTAGGACCCACTCCAGGTCCTGTCTGTTGGCTCTGCCCAGTCCAACATGGTGGAGACATGTTCGCTGCCTCTGAGAGCCATGCACATTGCTCCATTTTCAGGCACACAGTGGGTCTATAAAGTTATTAAGCAAGTTGTAGCACTCTGCTCACCAACCCCATTTAAATGCTTGTAGCTGGACCTCCTAAAGAGTCCTGTTTGTGCTGGCAAACCAGGAAGTCAGCTCCTAAAGAAGCCATGTAGCCTTCCTTTTCAAGGCAAACAGAGCAAGAAGCTGTGCTAACCTCTGCTTTTTTTTTTTTATTAGAATTCCTCCTCAAACCCTTTCAGGTTTTAAGTGGATTTAGTTGGCACACATTGGGTGCCAATCTGTTGTTGGAGGTTGCTTGTTCATTTTCTGGCCACTCAGACCTGAAATAATCACTCAGAAACTATATCACTGCTTGACCAATCACTTAAGCGTATTGATAGCTAGCTCTTATAGCTTAAATTAACCCATTTCTATTAATTTGTGCATCACTACAAGACTTGTGGTTTACTGGTAAAGTTCCCAGGCATTTGTCTCCTTTGGTGACAGCTACATGGCATCTCCCTGACTCTGCCTACTCTCTCTCCATATTTATCTCTTCCAGCCTGGCTGTGTTCTGTTAAAGCCATTGACTGAAAGCAGCTTCTTTATTAACCAATGGCAATAAGACATATTCACAGCATACATTACCTCCCACATCATCTGTCTATGCATGCACATATGCACATGCATGCGTTTTAAGTTTTATTTTGTAAGATTATAGTATAATGACATCATTTCCCCCTTTTCTCTTCTCCTTGCAAACTTTTTCTCATACCTCTCTTACTCTTTTTCAAATTCATGGCCTCTTTTTCATTAATTGTTGTTATACGCAGAAAGATAGGCAGACAAACCAACAGACAGACAGAGATGCATACACACACACACACACACACACACACACACACACACACACACAAATAGACTGCATGTTCTAATGTTGTTTTTTATTTTTGTGCTTTTTATTTTTAAGAGAGGAAAATAGCATGAACTTGGGTGAGTAGAACCTGGAAGAGGTTGGGGTAGAAGAAAGATTATAATCTAAATATATTGTCTAAAAATTTAAAAATATTCAGATTGCCAATCATTTTAATATTAAATTTTAAAAATATTCAGATTGCCAATCATTTTAATATGACACTTTTGTCATTTTTTCTTTCAGTTCTCAAATTATTAAAATCACTCATCCAGTTCCAATGTCTTACAAACAAAGGACAATCCCTTTAAAACAGAGAAAAGAACGGAAATTAGGTATTCCTTTGTAGATGTTTCCTTTGCCTTGCATTTGAATTGATAAAAGTTAGTGTTCTCTTTCATTTGAGAATCTTCTTATTTGATACTGAATGCAAAAGTAAGCGCCATTTCCTTTTCTCTTGCTGCGACCCAGGAGACCTGCACTAAGGTTCTGATACTAGTGAATATATCCCCACCAGCATTTCAGAACTCTGAAAAACATCACATCTAATCGGAGGATGTTCAAGACTTTATTTGCTCGCTACTGCAACTGGGACAGCAAATTAATGTTCCTGAGGTGATTGGCCCCTAGCCTGAATTTCCCTTCAGCTGCCTCTATCAAATGGAGTTAGAGTGTTTTCCATTGCTGTGAGGTTAATAGCATTTTCAGATTCTAATCTAGGCTCTGGAAAATTGTCATTTAAAAAAATTAATCAATAGTGCTCATTTTTCCACCAGTTTGTCAAACACGGCAAAGTCTACCACACGAGGCATTCCTGTCACTAGCTGTACTGTTGGTGCAGATTCCTACATGACAAAAGCCAATAAATTCACGGCGCTTGTAGGAATGCCATTTGTTCTTGATTTTAATTCACTCATGAGTTAAACTCGGCCTGGAAGACTCAATGGGTAAAGGCATTAAATTACCCGGGAGCAAATATTTTCAGGAAAAGTCTTAAATATCTATTCATGTCTGTGTCCTGACTTTTATCCCTCAGGACACTGGACAAATGCTTTCTGGAGACAGTTTATTTGCACAGTCGTGGGATAAATCACCAATTAATGCACTTGTTTTTCACGTGTCTGTAGACCACATGAAACCCGATCTATGTCAGTAAGAATGGGAGTGGTTAGATCATCATAAAACACAGTGAAATGCCAGAAACATGATAAATAGGAGACAGTAGCAATAATGGGCTTTATTAATTATTACTTTCATTATATGAAAGAACAATTATAAATTATAGTTATGACTCCAAATAGGACAATATTAAGCATGAATTTATCTGCCATTAGTCCCATAATTCTGTAATGGAAATATAAATCCATTTTGCAGAGAGAACCAGACAGTCAAGAAATAAACAAAATTTTTAATAAAATTATGGAAGGGATTGTTTATGAAGCTTGTTATGAAATAACATGTGTAGTTCAAGGCAATTGAGCTCTGACTATGGCTCAGACATGATACTAAAGAACTTATTATGTTCCAAAAGGCTACAAAGGATAGCCTGTGATTCCTGTCTCAAAGCGACTACAATGAGGTACAATGTGGTAGAGAGAAATGTAGTATGTGGGGTAGTTGAGAGGACAAAGTGGCTGGTCAGGAAAGGTTGCCGGGAGAAATAGATGAATTGGTTCCTGAGAGATTTAAAAGTTATCAAGTCTTTTTTTATGATGGAAGGCAAAGCTATGTGTTAGCTTGGAAGCTGGAAGGAGAAGGGAGCTTCAGAAAACTTCAGGGTGGCTGCAGTGTTGAGAGGGCAATGAAGGCGGCAGGAGCATTGAGTAGAGGCTGATTTTAAAAGGGGGGGCAGCTGTCACATTTGGGTTTTTATTTCAGTGTTAGTGTAAAACCACTGACCGATGTGAAGCATGAGATAGAAATGATCAGTCACTAAATTTTGTAATGAACGTTCTAATTCCACTGTGTACATAAAGAATTCTAGAATCGTAAGAATGTTAAAAGCTTTAAAAGTTTTGTTGTTTAAAGTCACAGGTATTTACAAAGTCAAATGTGAGGGGATCCCCCTCCATCAAGGGATTCCTGGTACATAGTTTGGGTCAAGGGTGGTAGTATTCATCTTTTAAAAAATTAAATTATTTTGAGATTGTATTATAATTATATTTCTCTCTTACCTTTCCTCCCTCAACACCCTCCCACATATAGCCCCCTTGCTCTTTTTAAAATTCATAGCCACCAAGGGACAGAGACAGACACACACACAGAGAAACAGACAGAGATAGACATAGAGAGAGACAGATACAGAGACACAGAGAGACAGAAACAGACAGAGAGGGTGAAGGTACCCGTGGAAATAGACTAGATCTTGTAGTGGCTCTTAGTATAGGACAGTGAAATAATGCAGTAATATGATCATGGACTGGGCATACAGTGGTACACTGGAAAAGTTTTCTTTTAAGATGATGATATATAATTATGACTTTATATTTTGCTTCATGTGATTGCATCCAGCTTCTGATGTACGAAATGGCTAGTAAGTGCCGTGAACTCTTCCTGCCACGTACTCCTTGTATAAGATTTTGTTTCTGTTGTTTGATAGTTTTGAGACACAGTCTTGATGTGTAGCCCATCCTGTCCTGGAACTAAATAAACAGATAAAGTTGACCTCAAACCTGCAATCATCTTCCTGCCCACCATGCCTGGCATAGTAAATGTTTTAAACAAGAATTAAAAACTTGGCAGATGGGGTGGAAATAAAGGGATTTAAACAATTAAAATTGTCTTTATTTACTTAAATGTTTACTTGCATGTGTGTGCGGGGGAGGGCAAGCACTTGCTGTGTGAGTCCAAATGATCAAACTGAGGTCAACTTTGATGGCAAGTACATTTACCTGCTGAGACATCTAAAGCATCTGAAGAGATTTTCCTTTAGAATTAGCAAATATATTTTGGAAACAAATATTAATAGTGTATTATGTTGAAATACTCTTGTCAACATTCTCCCTAAATGCTTTGCTTATAAATACTCAAATTACAATTTTCAAATTATATAAGATATTCAATAAGAAACATGATCAGTATATATCTATATGAAGACCCTTAGGTAGACATTTCATAAACATTTTTAAATGTATTGAAATTTCTTCTGTTGCTTGATCCAACTAAAAGCATGCTAACAATTGAAACTAGGCACATTTCTTGCTTCTTTGTTCTTCTTCCTTTAGAATATAGCTATGGAAATTGAAGGGCTGATGTAACATGCAAACATTTGCACAATGGTAAGAAAGACATTAAAACAACAGAGCAGAGGAAGGAAAACGGGGCCTGGGATTAAGTAACATCATGAACTGGAATTTGAGAATAAATAGAATTTTGGAGGAAAAGGCCCAGGGAGTGTGACATCAAAAGCAATCTGTACAATGAAGAATTTAATGCAATGGCTTAGTGACGTGAATGGACTAGTGACATGTGGGGATAAGTGGGAGGAATTAGGACATGATGGTAGAAACTAGTGAGCTGTACAGTGGAAGGGAAGCGTGTTATTCTGAGGAAAGCAGCCATCAGAAAACAAAGAACCTTTTCCTTCCAAGGAATCTGGTCTGATTTTTTTTATTAATTTTTATTGAGCTCAAATTTTTCTCTGCTCCCCTCCCTGCCTCTCCCCTCCCCTTCAACCCTTCCCCAAGGTCCTCATGCTCCCAATTTACTCAGGAGATCTTGTCTTTTTCTACTTCCCATGTAGATTAGATCTATGTAAGTCTCTCTTAGGGTCCTCATTGTTGTCTAAGTTTTCTATTCTTAAGAGCTCCTTGTTTTAACAACAACCCTGGTCCTGGGGAGAGTGGAGTATCATCCCAATTTAAGATAGTTCAGAAAAATGTGCACAACTTATTCACCTAGGAGCTAAATCAGAGAGGTGTGATGGGAAACTAGTTGGTATAAAATAAACTTAAAAAAAAAAGATTGCTGTTTACTTAACTCAAAAATCACAAGCATTAGTTGAAAATATCTATATTTGCTTAATGTCTCCTGCAGCTTCTTAGTCTACTTGATGTATTAAATTTCAGGTAGTTCCAGTTTGCTGAGATCAGTGTTGCCATGCTGACTTCCAGCTGTTTGGTGTAATTGTTTAAAAGTGTTAAGTATTTTTTTTCTACTTAAAAAGTGTCTGGTTGCCTAGTACCATAAAGTACTCTCTCTCTCTCTCTCTCTCTCTCTCTCTCTCTCTCTCTCTCTCTCTCTCCTTCTCTCTTTTTCTCTGCTTCCTTCCTTCCTTTCTTGAGTAGGAGCCGGAGGGACTGCTTCAGAAAGGAACAGGGGAACTCCCTAGACCATGGCGCGTTTAGTGTTTTGACACCTTGTTAACTAAAAGGAGGTTTGAGGGAGGTGAGATAAAGCACTAGAGGAAGTAAGAGAGAGGCCTGGGTCAGAACCTCTTCGAGTTTCACGCCTGATTTTAAGTTGGGAGACGTCAGGGAGACTCACCCAACTACAGGAAAGCGCAGAATTGAGGGTACACTGTCAGACGGAATTCAGTGCACTTCATGTGGGGTCTGTAAGTACAGTGAAATGCTGACTGGACAGATACTAGATAGTGGGGCGAGCTATAAATTAAATGTCAAAGGATTCTAATGTTTTTAAATTTTTAATATGTACTTGATATTTGTTCAAGTAATATTTCTACAAGTTGAAGTAATTTTCAAAAAGGAAATTTTGTTCTGATTAAAATACTGATAGCTACAGTTTTAAATTCATGAGGAAGTGAAGTACAGGACAGGACTTGGGAAAAGACTGGTAGGTTAGGGACAGAGTACTTGGCACATTGGCACATAAATTGCAGTGCCTAACACTACTGCCACCTGGTGTCAGTCTACCAGTAGTGCATAATAATTAAAAAGCTATGAGCGAGCGGTCCTCGCTCTGGGATCATACTTTTTGACCGCTGGTAGAGTGATCTAACTGCTTTAAATTGCACCTTCAACATTACAAAGTTTACCTGAGGAATCAGCCTATATAATCTCTTTATGAATTTTAAATGAAAATGTGGTTGAAGATTCTGTTCATGATATTCACGATTCAAAGTAGTCTAATTGAGTCTATTAAGAAAATAATGTTTGGAAATAAAAACAACAAAAAAGATGACTTACAGCAAGAAAATATGATATATGGCTGTATTTAAGCATCATTAAGTAGCAAGTAAGTGCATATTAAGATACTATTTTTCTCTATCAAAATTAAACAAACAAACAACACAACACATAACAAAAAGCCTCACTGTTGTAAGTTTTAAAGAGGGTGTATCTTCAAAAACTGTACATGGGAAATTAAACTGAAAAATGATAGTTTGTTTATTGTTTTTTTGTTTGTAAAGTGTTAAGTTTACAGAAAGCTGCAAGCTATATTAGTATAAGGAATGATGTGTATAACCTTTACATTCATCTGTTGTCACACGGGGTGCCATGTGCTTTGTCCCACAGGACCGTTTGAGGCTCAGGTATATCACCTGCTATCCTGAACTGAAAGTTTCAGTGTATACTTCCTAAAAGTAGGGATACTTTCTTACTAGTATACAGCATAGTTATTGGTTTGCTGAGCCAACACTGATGCAATAGTTTCTGGTCACAATTTTACTGATTTTTTTTTCTTTTACATTTTGTACAGGATCTGTGCTAAGAACAGCATTCACATTTAGTTTTTAACTCTTTAGCTCCTTTAGAATGTGGAGCATTCTCAAAGTCCTAGTTATCTTTTGTCACTTTGACATCTTTGAAGAATTCTGTGCTTTGTAACTGTGTGATATTGTTAGATTGGGCAGTATCTTCTCCACTGACACTTGTTGGATGCCATGCTTAGTCTTCGGCTTATCATGTTCGGAGACAAGTGATATCCACTTTCCCATTCACAGGCAAGGATAATTTTGTTTTCCTTGTCTAGGGTGGCATGATTTCTTCTCTGAGTAACTCTTTTGCCTGTAGAAAACCATAGAAAGTTCTCCGATCTTTGTAACAATTCTCCTCAAATGTAGCCCCCACTGATAATTCTCGTTATTTCAGTAATGGCCACGATGAGGCCTGTAGTCCCCTGGCAGTTGCCCCTCAGCATCCTGCTGTCAGCTTGAACCCTCCAATCTCCTCCATTTGTCTGTTTGTTCCTTACGTCACCTTTTCACCATTGTTCTTGTTGCTCTAGGAGAATTCTCTTTAAAATACCTCCTTTTATGTTAAAGATAAAAGAAAATAAAAAGTGCTTATACCTTATATTTTGTGTTTTGTAAAATCTGTTAATGATATTGAGCCTCCTCCGTCTCCTGCACAGCCACATAACACCCCAATGATCCTTTCTAATAGAGAGCCCCGTAAAGTTCTTTAAACTGTTTACAGTCACTGGCCAAGTAATGTCAGCTTTGGAGGGCTCTCTTAAACTGAAACTCTCAAAGAGGCAGATTAAGATTTATGTACCTAGATCTTCAATAAAGTATTATGGAAATGTGAAAATTGAAATATGATTTTCTTGGCTTTCATTACAGTAATGATTAATGAACTCTACACACATAATGAAGTGCTACATAATCATTGTAAAGACTTAAGTTAAACAGATTTCTGAATTATCTGTGTAGGGTGTGGTTGTGTATGCCAGCACATCCTCAGAGACAGAAGGACCATGGCCTCAAGAACATCCTAGGTGACAGAGAACGTTCCAAATAACATGAAAGTACAGTTCACTGATGTGAAGTTCACAGAGGTAATTGCAAGAAAATATGCTCAAGTGACAAAAATGGCGATTTCTAAGGTCTGAGTTCTAGCAATTTTTCCTCAATACAAATAGTTTTTGCAATACAAATAGATTTGCATTATTTTCATAGAAAACTGAAATTAATTATTATATAAATTTTTCCCTTAGACAGACACTGGTGTCTTTCACTGTGGATCATTACATTTCTTTATTGCATGGCTTTTCTATTTATCTACTTATTCTGTTTACATATAAGAGTGTTCTGCCTGCATGTGTGTATATGCACACTTACATGCCTGATGCACATGGAGTCCAGAGGATATGTCAGAGTCTCTGCAGCTGGAGTTACAGATGGTTGTGAACTGCCATGTGAATGCTGAGGACCAAACCCCTGGTCCTCTGGAAGAGCAGCCTGTACATTTAATAACTGAACTGTCCCTCCAGCCTTGCTTCTCTTTTTCACCTGATTTCAGTTACCAAGACTGATTTTCAAAATTTATAAAACAGAACTTCACAGTTAGCCATAAATTCTTTTACCCGTTCCTTGATTAAAAAAGGTTTTAAATCCTTATTATGTTTTTCTGAAAATTATCCTAAAATTCATTTTATTATTTTATCCGTTTCTCATATATTACTTCCTGACCACAGTTTCCCTTCCCTCCACTCCTCCTAAACTATCTCCCATCTCCTCTCTCCTCCAGTTTCACTCCTCTTCTGTTTCCCTTAAGAAAAAAAACCAAAAAACCAAAAACAAAACAAAACAAAACAAAAAGTAGGCCTCCCAGGGATATTAACCAGACAGGGCATTACAAGTTACAATAAGACTAGGCATAAACCCTCATGTTATTGCTGAAAGGGGAAACCCAGTAGGAGGAAAAGAGTCCCAGGCACAGGCAAAAGAGTCAGAGACATTCCACATTCACATTGTTAGGAGTCCCACAAGAATACCCAGCTACACAACCACAATGTGTAATGTGGAAGGCTAGCTCAGACCCATACAGAGTCGTAGTTTGTCACTTTAGCCTCTGTGAGCCCCTATGGGTCCAGGTTAGTTGTTTCTGTGTGTTTTCTTTTGGTGTTCTTGACCCCTCTGGCCTCTACAATCTTTCCACCCCTTCTTCTGCAGAATTTCCTAAGCTCTGCCTAGTGTTTGGCTGTGGGTCTCTGCAGCTGTTTCTATTAGTTCCTAGGTGAAGCCTCTCTGATGACAATTGGGACAATTGAGTATAACAGAATATCATTAGGAATCATTTCAATGGCTTTTATTTTTGCCAGTTGTGTTTGGTTCTATCCCAGGTCTCTGGGCGGTCCAGCCTCTGGTTCCTAGCCCTCCAGTAGTGTCAAACATGGGCTCCCTCTTGTGGTCTGGGCCACAGTCATTGGTTGGCCATTCTACAAGTTCTGAGCACCATTACCCCTGCTCATCTTGCAGGCGGGACAGATCATAGGTTGAAGGTTTTGTGGTTGGGTTGATGTCCCAGTTCCACTCTTGGGAGCCTTGCCTGGATGTACAAGATGGCTGGTTCAGAATCTATGTCCCCTATTACTAGGAGCCTCCTCCATTACTAGTAGTCTTCACTAGGGTCAATCTCACAGATTCTGAGGTTTCCACTCCACTAGGTTTCTATACCAACCCCAAAATAACCCCCAATTCCAGTCATCTCTCCCAGTACTCTCCGCACCCACCCCCACCCTGCCTAATACCTTCTGTTACCATTTGCACCTGGCCCCAGTTGACCCACAAAATGTATTTTATTTCTCCTTTCCAGGGAGATCCACATGTTCTGTCTTGTACTCTCCTTGTTACTTAGCCTCTCTGGGTCCATGGATTGTAGCATGGTTACCCTTTACTTAACAGCTAACTTGTAATTGAGGACAAACCATGTTTGTCTTTCTGGGTGTGGGGAACCTTACCTGGGATGAGTCTTTTCTAGTTCTATCCATTCACCTGCAAAATTTCTGATGTCATTGTTTTTAGCAGCTGAGTAATACTCCATTTTGTAAATGTGCCATTTTAAAAAATCTATTCTTTGGTTGAGGAACATCTAGGCTGTTTCCAGTTTCTGGCTATTATGAATAAAGCTGCTGTGAACATAGCTGAGCAAGGGTAGGATGGAACACCCTTTGGGTATATGGCCAAGAGTGGTATAGCTGGATCTTGAGGTAGATTGATTCTCAATTCTCTGAGGAAATTTTCTGATTTCCATATTGGTTGTACTAGTTTTCACACCAACTAGCAATGGAGGAGTGTCAGTTTGCTCCACATCCTCTCCAGCATGAACAGAATGGTCACTTGTGTTATTGATCTTAGGGATTCTGGCAGGTGCCAGATGGAAACAAAGTAGTTTTGATTTGTATTTCCCTGATGGCTAAGGATGTTGAAAATTTCTTTAAGTGTTTTTCATCCATTTTAGTTTCTGCTATTGAGAATTCTGTTTAGATCTGTACCACATTTTTAATTGGATTATTTGGTTTGTTGATGCCTAGTTTCTTGAGTTTATATATATTAGATATTAGCCCTCTGTTGGGATGTGGAGTTGAAGAAAATCTTTTCCCATTCTGCAGTCTGCTGTTTTGTCTTATTGACAGTGTCCTTTGCCCTACAGAAGCTTTTCAGTTTCATGAGGTCCCATGTATTAATTGTTGATCTTAGTGCCTGAGCCATCTGTGTTCTGTTCAGCATTCAAGACTATTCCCCACTTTCTCTTCTATCAAATTCAGTGTATCTGGATTTATGTTGAGATCTTTGATCCACTTCATACTGAATTTTGTGCATGGCAATAGGTATGGATCTACTTGCATTCTTCTACATGCTGCCATCCAGTTATGCCAGCACCATTTGTTGAAGATAATTTCTTTTTTTCCCCATTGTATAATTTTGGCTTCTTTTGCAAAAATCAAGTGTACCTAGGTGTGTGGATGTATGTCTGGGTTTTAGAATCGATTCTGTTGATCTACCTGTCTGTTTTTATACCAATACCAAGCTGATTTTATTGCTATATCTCTGTAGTAGAACTTGAAATCAGGAATGGTGATACCTCTAGAAATTCTCTTATTGTACATGATTATTTTAGTTATCCTGGTTTTGTTGTTGTTGTTTTCTATATGAAGTTGAGTGTTGTTCTTTCACTGTATTTAAAGAATTATGCTGAAATTCTGATGGAGATGGCATTGGATCTGTAGATTGCTTTTGGTAAGGTTGCCATTTTTACTATGAGCATGGGAGATCTTTTCATCTTCTGATACATTCTTCAGTTTCTTTCCTCAAAGACTTGAAAGTTTTTGTCCTACAATTATTCCACTTGTTTGGTTAGAGTTACCCCAAGATATTTTTTTTATATTATTTGTGGCTATTGTGAAGGATTTTTTCCCTGGTTTCTTTCTCAGTCTTTCTGTTATTTGTATAAGGGGTGGGGAATACTGATTTTAGTGAGTTCATTTTGTGTCTAGCTACACTATAGAAGTATTTGTCAGATGTAGGAATTCCCTGGTGGAATTTTTTGGGTCACTAATTTATGTTATCATATCATCTTCAAATAAAGATATGTTGACTTCTTCCTTCCCATTTGCATTCTCTTGATCTCTTTAAGTTGTCTTATTGCTTTAGCCAAGACTTCAAGTACTATATTTAATAGGCTGAAGAGAGAGGATAAACCTTGTCTTGTTCCTGATTTTAATAGAAATGCTTTGAGTTTTTCTCCATTTAAGTTGATGTTGGCTATAGGCTTGCTGTAAACTGCCTTTATTATGTTCACTTATCCATTGCATCCTTAATATATCAAGGACTTTTATCATGAAGAGGGGTTAGATCTCATCAAAGGATGTTTCTGTATTTATGAAATGATCATATGTTTTCTGTGTTTTAGTTTCTTTATATGGTAGATTACATTTACTGATTTCATACTGATCCATCCCTGTATCTGTAGAATGAAGCCTTTTGATCATGGTGGATAATTTTTTGATGTATTCTTGGATTCTGTTAGCAAATATTTTACTGAGTATTTTTGCATATACATTTATAAGGGAAATTGATCTGTAATTTTCTTTCTTTGTTGGGCCTTTATGTAGTTTGGGTATCAAGGTAACTGTGGCCTTATAAAAAGAATTGGACAATGTTCTTTCTGTCTCTATTTTGTATACTAATTTGAAGAGCATTAACATTAGTTCTTCTTTGGAAGCCTGGTAGAATTCAGAATTCTGCACTAAATCTTGTGATATTGGCCATGGCATCTATCTATCTATCTATCTATCTATCTATCTATCTATCTATCTATCTATCTATCATCTATCTATTTTTGGTTGATTGGGACAGTTTTGATGATTGTTTCTATCTCACTGGATATTTTAGGTCATTTACATTGTTTATCTGCCCTTTATCTTACTTCAATAAGTGGTATCTAATGAGAAAATTGACCTTTTTTTTTTTTTTAGATTTTTCAACTTGGTGGAGCAGGTTTTTAGAGTATGTCCTTGTGATTCTCTGAATTTCCTTGGTTTCTGTTGTTATGTGTACCTTTTCATTTCTGATTTTGTTAGTTTGGATATTCTTTTTCTGCCTTTTAGTTAATTTGGGAAAGGGGTTGTCTATCTTATTAATTTTCTCAAAAAACCAACTCATTTTGTTTATTACTTGCATTGTAGTTTTGCTTGAGTGTTTCTACTGTATTGGTTTCAGCACCCTGCATTTGATTATTTTTTGAGGTCCATTCCTTTTGGGTGAGATTTCTTCTTCTTGTTTGAGAGCTTTCAGGTATACTGTGAAGTTGTTAGTATGAACTCTTTTCAGTCATTTTTTTTTAAATGTAGGCCATTAGTGCTACGAACTTGCCTCTTAAAGCCATATTCTTTGTGTTCCAAAAGTTTGGGTATGCTTTGTATTCATTTTCACTCAGTTGTAGAAAGTCTTTAATTTATATATTGACCCAGGAGACAGTTTTCATTCAGTAGAGAGTTGTTCAGTTTCTATTATTTATTAGCTTTTCATTATTTCATTTATTGTTGATATCTAGCTTTAATCCATGGTGGTCTGATAGGATACAAGGGGTTATTAATTGTTTTTGTGTCTATTTAAACCTTGCCATGTGTCAGAGTTTGTGGTCAGTTTTGGAGAAAGTTCCTTGAGGTTCAAAGAAGAGGTATATTTCTTTGTGTTTGTATAAAATGTGATATAAAGGTCCATTTGATTTATAATATCTGTTAGCTCTCATACTTTCTGTTGAATTTTTGTCTGGATGATATGTCCGTTGCTGAGAGTGGGATATTGAAGTGTCCCATTATCAGTGTGTGAAGAGTCTATCAATGACTTAAGCTGCAGTAACATTTCAACTTTGGGTGCCCTTGGGTTTAGGGAATGGATGTTAAGAATTGCAATGGCCTCTTTGTGGATTTTTTTCCTTTGATGTGTACATAACTTTCTTCTCTATCTCTTTTGATTAGTTTTAGTTAAAATCTGGTTTTGTTAGGAATTAAAATGGCTACACTAGCTTGTTTCTTAGGCCCATTTGTGTGGGATATCTTTTTCCAAACTGTTACTTTGAGGTAATATCTTTCCTTGAGGTTAAGGTACTTTTTCTTAAATGTAGAAAGGTAGATCTTGTTTTTGTATCCATCCTGTTAGTCTGTGTCTTTTTAGAGGTGGGGATCAACACCTCTGATGTTAAGAGATATCAATGACTAATGATTGTTGATTCCTGTTTCCTTGTTTCTGTTTATGTTGATTTTTTGTGTGTCTTTTATATGTATTTCGTGTGTGTGTCCCTTCTTTTGATTTTGATGGTCTATGATTATTTATTCCTGTGCTTTCAAGGTTGTGGGTAACCTCTTTAGGCTAGAGTTTTCCTTCTAGCACCTTCTGTAAAGTTGTATTTTGTAGATAGATTGTGCTTAAATTTTGTTTTGTAATGGAATGCTTTACTTTGTCCATCTATGGTGAATGAAGTTTATCCTGAGTAAAGTAGTCTGGGTTGGCACCTGTGGTCTCTTTGGGTCTGTAGCACATCTCCCATAGTGCTTCCAGCTTTAGAGTCTCCACTGAGAAGACGGGTGTAATGCTAATAGGTCTGTCTTTATGTGTTACTTGGTCCTTTTCTCCTGTAGTCTTTTAATATTCTTTCTTTATTCTGTATTTTTAGTATTTTGATAATTATGTGCTAAGGAAACTCTCTTTTCTGGTCTAGTCTCTTTGGTATTCTGTAAGCTTCTTGTACTTGATAGGCATCTCTTTCTTTAAGTTAGGAAAATTTTCTTCTATGATTCCGTTGAAAATATTTTCTGGGACTTTGACCTGGAATTCTTCCCCTTCCTTTATTTCTATTATTCTTATGTTTTTGTCTTTTCATAATGTCTCAGATTTCCTGGATATTTTGTGCCATAAGTTTTTTAGACTTAACATTTTCTTTGACCAATGTATCCATTTCTTCTGTCATATCTTCAGCACCCGAGACTCTCTCTTCCATTTCTTGCACTCTGTTGTTGAAGCTTGCTTCTGTACTCTGTAGTTCCTGTTTGAATTCCTAAAGTGTTCATTTTCAGATTTTCCTCAGTTTGGGGTTTCTTTATTGATTCTATTTTCATTTTCATGTCTTGAACAGTTTTATTTATTTCCTTCTACCATTTGTGTGTGTTTTTCTGGATTTCTTTAAGGGATTTATTAATTTTCTCATTAAGGACTCTATCATGTTCATAAGGCTGTTTTAAGGTTCTTTTTTGTGTGTTTCAAGGTCTACTGGTATGGGGTGCTGGGCTCTAGTAGAGATGTAATGTCTTGGCTGCTGTTGATTGTGTTTTTATGATGGCATCTAGGCATCTGGGCCTGGTAGGATTATAGTTCTAAGACGGTTGTTTTGCTCCTTTGTTTCTGTTTCTTGTTCGGTTTTTGTGGTGGCTGTGTGTTCCTGTTAGGAAATTTTCCATGGACCTGGTAGGGGTGGCCACTGGGAGTTCCGGGTACAATGTGTTCCTGGGCATTGGGAGCTGACTCTTAGAATGAGGATGGGCAAGGAGTCTGAGGGGATTCACAGAAGGAGGAAAGCAGAGTGTTTCACCAGGATCTGCTATTTTAGCTTCCAAGGAAGGGGGTCAGAAAGAGAAGAGAAGTAACTTCAAAGCGTTTGCTATAGTGTGGGGATCAGACTAGGAACTGGATCTGGAGGAATGGAAGAAGATGTGAAGATCTGTGGTTGGCTTCCCGGGCAGGAGTGTGGGGCAGCTTGGAGTGACTGCTGGGGTTAAGAGTCTGGGATGAATCAGTGAGTGGGGGCAGGGAAGTTAGGAGGAGAAAGCCAGTGGGATCCACAGGAGATGGGGCAGCAGTGGCTGGGGAGTCTGTAGCAATCGTTTTGATGCAGAACTAGGGATGAGACTGGGGGATTGGATTTAGAGGACAGGAGATAGTGGTGAAGTGCCAGAGACTGCAAAGCATAGCCCCCTCCACGTGCAGTTTCTGAGATCCAGGAAGCAATTCCCTCCAGGCAACCCAGTGGCAGCTAAATGAGCGAGTTACTTGAGGGCCAAGGAGGAAACACCTATGTGCCCTGAGTACTGCTTCTATGGCGTCTGCGTACGCATTTGGCAATGCTACAGATGATTCTGGTTATACCAGTTCTACTAGTGTACTCGTTCTTCATGTTCTTTTTCTCCTTCCACACCAGTGGCTTCTGAAAATATGGATGTGCTGTACGATAATATGAGTCTTCCTGATCTGATAGAGCCGGCAGGCATTAAAGCTGTAAAGCTGACTGATGAAAGAATTGGGGAATTTGGAAAAAAAGTGCAGAAATTGTTCTTTGCCTGATTATAAAACTTGGCAAAAGAATTATACTGAAACACTTGGCTATGTGAATAAAGTTTCTGAAGAACCTTGGGCTTTAGGGCTGACTGCCTATGGCCTTCTAAACAAAATTGGAATTGTGAGGAACAACAATGGGAAAGGTATGACAATGGAGTAAAACCCACTGAACTATACTTCCGTAAACCTCAAGGAATTAGCCTCTGAGGTGAAAACCTCTGAAGTAGTTCTGTGTTAACTAAGCTGAGAATTAAGAATATAGTGGCTGGCATGGGACTTGGGAACTGGGGAAATGTCATGATGATTGATGACGTTCTGATGTCAAAGAATCTTTATACTTTTTGTGAACTGCTTTGCCCATGTAATGATTAACCTGTGACAAGAAAAAAAAAAGAGTCATTTTTCTTGTGTAAAATTTACAATAAAAGATTGAGGATTGAAGCTTGGGGTAGAAGAACCTGACCTGAAGCTGATAGGCTGTTAGCTTGCACCAGAATCCTGTGTTCCTGTACTCCATCTTCCAGACATCCCAGATTCGAGCCCCACTTCTCAGCGGAGGCTGGTCCCTGGCAGCGGAGGTCTTCAGTTAGCTCGCCTGCTTCTCTGGCCTGCTAAGCTGCTGCGTCCTCTCAGGACGCCTGCTGCCTGTTCTTTCTATTATCTTTTAAAAGAGGTAATAGTTACGCAAATCAGTAGATGATTTGACAAGGAAAATGTACTTAGAAGAACTTATACAGGTTTCGAAATTTTTTTAGTTTTAAAAGGAGAAGCTATCAGCCCAATGAATGTGAAGAAAACACAATTGTCGGGCAGTTGTGTACAAGAGTCAGTTTCTCTCCGCCGCCCTGCTGTCCACAGTTCCTTCTGAGATGACCCAGTTCCCAGAGCTCCCATCTACTCTGGGAACTGGCTTGAGTCTTTTCATTCACTTCTGTTGATGTTTTTAGATCCGCATCAACTTTAAAGAAAATACCTTCTCTCAGCAGTGAGTCTGCCTCTCCTCATTAACCTTACTCAAGGATAAAGGACAAAATAAGTCTTGAAATTATTTTTCCATATTTTACTTTTGATGGCAGAACTTGCAAGAATTTTTCATGTCAGTGCAGGCATCCTTAAATTGTATACTTCAGAGCTTGTGTGAATCCCATAAAGAGGTTTGCCAATTTTTCAATTTTCACTAAGTTCTATCCATCTATGGGTCTGTTGTTTCTCTTTGAAATACCCACAGTGAATTTGCCAGTGATCAAACTCCAGTAACATGTTGAGTTGGAGAGTTCCACATCCTACCATTTAATTTATTCTATTTTAGATAAAACTCTATTTTAGAATGTATTTTAGATATTTTTAGACACAATAATCCAAGAATATAAATTTTCATTCTAATATATTTGTTAGCACTATTTTTTTTTATTATTTTTAAAAAGAAAACAAACTATCGTTTTTCATTTTACGTACCAATACCAGTTTCCACTCCCTTCACCTACCCTCCCACCAAACCCCAAATCTACTTCTCAGAGAGGGTAAGGCACATTGCTTGGGGGGGCACCCTCTCCATTATTGCTTAGGGTCTTAGCTGGGGACATCCTTGTGGATGCTGGCGATTTCTCTAGTGCCAGGTTTCTTGCTAGCCCCATAATGACTCCCTCAATCAAGATATCTCTTTCCATGCTCTCCGTCTCTGTCCTTCTCCCATCTCAACTATCCCCTTCCCTCAAGTTCTCCTCCTCCTCCCTTCTTCAACTTCCTCCTCTTCCACCCTTCCTTCTCTCCCCGACCCTCATGATCCCAATTTTGTCAGGAGATCTTGTCTATTTCCCCTTCATAGGGGGATCTATGTATGTTTCTCTTAGTGTTCACCTTGTTACTTAGCTTCTCTAGGATCATAGACCATAGGCTTCTTTTCCTTTGCAGTATAGTTAGTATCCACTTATGAGTGAGTACATACCAAGTTCATCTTTCTGGGTCTGGATTACCTCACTCAGGATGTTTTTTTTCTAGTTCCATCCATTTGCATGCAAATTTCAAGATGTCATTGTTTTTTACTGTTGTGTATTACTCCATTGTGTAAATGTACCACACTTTCTTTATCCATTCTTCAGTTGAGGGGCATCTAGGTTGTTTCTAGGTTCTGGCTATTACAAGGCAGCTATGAACATAGCTGAACAAATGTCCTTGTGGTATGATTGAGCATCATTTGGTTTTATGCCCAAGAATGGTATTGCTGGGTCCTGAGGTAGGTTGACTCCCAATTTTTTGAGAAAACACCATACTGATTTCCAGAGTGATTGTACAAGTTTGCACTCCCATGGTAATACAGGAGTGTTCCCCTCACTCCACATTCTCTTCAGCATAAGCTACCATTGGTGTTTTTTTACTTTAGCCATTCTGACTGGTGTAAATGGTATCTCATAGTCATTTTGATTTACATTTTCTTGATGGCTAAGGATGTTGAACATTTCCTTAAGTATCTTTTAGCCATTTGAGATTCTTTTGTTGAAAATTCTCTGTTTAGATCTGTATCCAATTTTTAATTGGATTATTTGTAATTTTGATGTCTAATTTCTGGAGTTCTTTATATATTTTGGACATCAGTCCTTTGTCTGAAGTGGGGTTGGTAAAGATCTTTTCCCATTCTGTAAGCTGTCTTTTTGTCTTATTAACTGTGTCCTTTGCTTTAAAGAAGTTTCTCAGTTTCACGAGGTCCCATTTATTTATTGTTTCTCTCAGTGTCTGTGCTACAGGTGTTATATTTAGGAAATGATCTCCTATATCTGTGCATTGAAGGCCACTTCGCACTTTCTCTTCTCTCAAGTTCATTGTGGACAGATCTATATTGAGGTCTTTAGTACATCTGGACTTGAGTTTTGTGTGTGGGGATAGATATGGATCTATTTCCATTCTTCTACATGTTGACATCCAGTTATACCAGCACCATTTATTGAAGATTATTTCTTTATTCCATTGTGTAATTTTAGCTTCTTTGTCAAAAATCAGATGTTTATATGTGTATGGATTAATAGCCAGGTCTTCAATTCAAATACATTGGTCACCCTGCCTGCTTTTATGCCAATACCAAGCTGTTTTCATTACTGTAGCTCTATAATAGAGCCTGATGTCAGGGATGGTGATGCCTCCCTCTGGAAGTTCCTTTATTGTATAGGAATGATTTGGCTATCCTGCATTTTCTGTTTTTCCATATGAAGTCGAGAATTGTTATTTCAAGTTCTGTGAAGAATTGTGTTGGGATTTTGATGGGGATTGCATTGAATCTGTAGATTGATTTTGGTAAGATTGCCATTTTTATTATGTTGATCCTACTTATCCAAGAACATGGGAAATCTTTCCATTTTCTGGTATTGTCTTCAACTTCTTTCTTCAAAGACTTAAAGTTGTCATCAAACAGGTCTTTCACTTCTTTGATTAGTGTTACCTCAAGATATTTTATGCTATTTGTGGCTATTGTGAAGGACGATGTTTCTCTGATTTCATTCTCAGCTTCTTTATCATTTGTATATAGGAGGGCTACTGATTTTTTTTGAATTGATCTTGTATACTGCCACATTTCTGAAGATATTTATCAGCTGTAGGTGATCCTTGGTAGAGGTTTTGGGGTTACTTATGTATACTATCATATCATCTGCAAATAATGAAAGTTTGACTTCTTTTTTTCCAGTTTGTATCCTCTTGATCTGTCTTATTGCTCTAGCCAGAACTTCAAGAACTATGTTGAATAGATATGAAGACAGTGAACAACCTTGTCTTCTTACAGATTTTAGTGTAATAGCTTTGAGTTTCTCTCCATTTAATTTGATGTTGGCTGTCAGCTTGCTGTATATTGCTTTTATTATGTTTAGATATGTTCCTTGTATCCCTGATCTCTCTAAGACCTTTATCATGAAGGGGTGTTGGATTTTGTTGAATACTTTTTCTGCATCTAATGAGCTGATCATATGGTTTTTGTCTTTCAGTTTACTTATATGGTGGATTACAATGATAGATTTTTGTATGTTGAACCATCCCTGCACCTCTGGGATGATGCCAACTTGATCATGGTAGATGATTTTTTTTCATGTGTTCCTGGATTCAGCTTGCTAATATTTTATTAAATATTTTTTGCATCAAAGCTCATAAGGGAGATTGGACTGTAATTCTCTTTCTTGGTTGAGTCTTTGTGTGGTTTCAGCATCAGGGTAACTGTAGCTTCATAGAAGGAGTTTGGTAATGTTCTTTCTGTTTTAATTATGTGGAACACTTTGAGGAGTATAGGTATTAGCTCTTCTTTGAAGTTCTGGTTGAATTCTGCACTGAAACCATCTGGCCCTGAGCTTTTTTTTTTTGATTGGGAGGCTTTTGATGGCTGCTTCTATTTCCTTGCAGATTATAGGTCTATTTAAATTGTTTACCACGTCGTAATTTAATTTTGGTATGTGTTACCTATCCAGAAAATTGTCCATTTCTTTTACATTTTCCAATTTTGTGGAGTCAAGGTTTTTGTAGCATGACCTGATGATTCTCTGGATTTCCTCAGTGTCTGTTGCTATGTAAAATTTTCTTGGAAGTACTTTCTCAGAGTTTTCCCACAGCTCTTGTGGCAGTGGCGATGGGACAAGGCTACATTACAAGCTTGCAGCTGAATATGGCAATATGTAACAGTTTCCCACATGATGCTGGTTTTGATGGTATGGAGCTACATGAGAACATGCATCTTGAAGAGGGCAGCTGAGGCTTGGCACTACAAGGCAGTGTGGGAAGAGAGGGCAGACAAGGCCATTGGTGAAGGGTTAACCTCAGTTGCAATAGAGACCTGTTTTTTAATAACAGGATATTAAGAGTGGTTTTGATTTGAGATGTTGTAGATAAATCTAATTATCATTTGATGCATGAGTATCCTACAGGCAAGCAAATTATAACCCTGATGAATAATATTAGAACAGTGAAAACATTGTGTGTAATTCTATACCTCAAAGATCTTGATTTTGATCAAAGATTTTGATCTCACAGAGATCAAAACTGTGTCCAGTACTACTAGTTGCGTTATATTGATCAGAAAATGTAGTAGTACTTTCTCTTAGGGACCACTATCCCACAGATAATGGCATGGAGACTTATTATTAATTATGAAAGCTTCACCTTAGCTTAGACTTTTCCTCAACTAGCAATTATAGTGTAAATTAACCCATACTTTTAAATCTATGTTCTACCCCACTCTCACTACCTCATCTCCATACTACATATCCTGCTTCCTCTGCTTCTTGGTGGCTAATCCTTTCTTCTTTCCAGAGTTCCCTCTCCCTGGAAGTTCTGCCTATACACTCCTGCCTAGCTATTGGCCATTCCACTTTTCATTACACCAATCACAGCAACACATCTTCACAGTTTACAAATATCCCACAAAGAAAAATCTGGAAAATAACTTGAATAGAGACTCATATGGTTAGTAGTTTTGGGATGTCATAGAATGTAAATCCATAGTTGACTTTATTAGAAATACAAATGTTATTATGTCTGATATTAATGGGGAATAATTTAAATCCCCAGGAAAAATTAAATATAATCCCTTCTTCAGATGATTGAATGCATCTATTATGGTCTCAAGCTCCATTCATAAACACAGATTCATAAATAATTTCTCCCTTGGTGCATAGGGCCTTACCTTGGTTCCAGGTGGGTAGACTTGACTCCTGATGATATGGTCCATATCTCCTTTTGTGCTTTAGCTAGAGGTTTGCTATATTTCTGGTGACTTCCACTGTCTCCTCACCCTGCATCATTGTCCTGTGTGGGCTGGGGCTGGAGGAGTTAATCCATAATGTTTCAGTGGATCCATCTGCAATGACAGATGAATGTCCTTTCCCAATTTTTGTCTGGAAAAGCAAAAATAGGGCAGGTTGAGGTAACATCTTGCTTGTTTTCTTTTGCAGTAAAACCAAAAAAGGTTAGAGTGTGCATAAGTTTGAGTCTACTGCTGGAAATAATACTTCAACATAAGCAGAGTCTGAAATGATATTTAAGAGTTTATGAATTAACTGTAATAAATGAATAGCCAATACTATCTGTTGGTCTGAATAAGAAGAAATATTAGTAATTTGATGAATATCTGGACCATGAACCTGTACTCTACCATTAGATAAGTCATCATAAAAAGTATCTGTCTGTAGAATGTGAGGTTGGACAATTTCTGTAATCAGAAATTCAGTTAATATGAGAACATTCCATAGCCTACCAGCTGGATAATGATTTCCTCTCCTTCCACAGCAATCTGCAAATGAAATTTGAAAATCTGTAGAGTTCTGTAATGCTCTTAAAAACTGATTGTTAGTTAAGGATAATATATAATAAAGCAAGGTTCACATTCATATAATTGTTGACATCAGATCCTCTCCTATTCTACTAATTGAACAAGAAGAGTGAGGTAAGTACTTAGTATTTTTTGGTCCTTATGAAGTAAATAGATCTATTTCAAAGGTTTATTCTCTTGTGCTTTAATACCTGCAGGAGACAATTTAGTGGGGGAAAATGAAAAAATGAATAAAGGCAGTAAGGATCCACACAATACACAAATGCTTTTTTTAGTCTGGATTAAAATACCTGTAGTTCCTTTGCCACCTCTTAGAATAATATGCAAGGACTGTCCAATGCCACCTCTCCTTCTAGAATTTATACGGATTGGTTAGTGCATAATTAGGTATACATTTTGACTTTGCTATAATTGCACTGGTAATACTAAACCCAGCTCCTGTGTCCAGGGAGCACTTGGGAAATAAATTCCCTTTCCCTGCCATGCTCTAGCTTGCCTAGGCAGTAAAAGTTAGTTTTTTTTTCATAGACCCTCTTAAGTTCTCATCAAAAAGTGCAGAGAATTCAAGATTAGATTTATTATCAAATTCCTTACCCCATGCTTCATGAGCATTTTTAGGCAATGGAGCATACATATCTAAGGGAGACTCCAGGAAGAATCCTGGGGGAACCATCACCAACATAGGTGGTGCCATTTTTATTGTTGATTATGCCTGCACAGGGAGAAACCTCTTTCTTTGTCTCTTTTATCAATTTTAAGGTTTGATCATCCAGTTTATATTCATCCAAGGAACTTGTCGTTTCTTTGTCATGGTTACTATCCTCCTTATCTTCCTTAAATATCTTAATAAGAACCCAAATCTATGCCCGAGTGATCCAAAATTGAACAAGGATCTTTCCTTCTTGTTTTTATGCCTTCTTAACATTCTTTTGGACTCTGTCTCATATTTCTTTATCTAAAGTTCCTTCTTTTTGAATCCAGGGATTATAATCAGAGACAACCTGCAAACACTCTAATAATTAAAATCTAATGATTTTAATACTTGTGCTCTACCTTTCTTCAAGAAATGATGTACAAACTTGACATAAGGCAAAGCCTTCCCTGGTTTCTGCCCGCTGATTCTCACTGCCTCGTGTGTGGGTCCCCTTTCTCTTGTCTCATATCTGACTTCAGGTCCCTGATTCCTGGTGCCACTTGTTTACAGCTCAAAGGCTGTGGGATCTGGGAGAGTGGTGCTTAAAAATGAGGTGGACAAAAGTCTCACTAAATAGCCAATTATTTACAGCATCAAACAATCCATATTCTTGGGGTTAAGATGAAACACACAAGTAAGGTGTTGAATCACAAGGGAAAACCACACGTGGCAAAAACACTTTTTTCCGTAGGAGTATATGAATAGCAATAGCTGAAGTAAACTCACTCCTAGCCTATCCACCACATGTGGGAGGAGCACAAAAACGCATTCCAAGTACAGTTCTGTGTTTTGAAGAACCCGAGGTCACAAAACTCTTGTTTACTTGGAGTTTTCTCTAAGCACTCAGAATTGCCCTCGTACAACTCCATTCTTGGACTGTGTTCTTGCAAGCACCCTTAAAAATACATCCAGATCTGTGACTGGCTACTGCTAATATTTTACTTTGTGGCAATCTACAACCTTTTTTAAAAAATAATTCTTTCTTGATTCTTTGGAAATTTCACATCATGCAATCTCACTCATCTCCCAGTACTTCCATATCTGCCCGCCATCCCTGCAGCATCCCCCCAAGTTAATTTAAAACAAAACAAATAAAAAAGCCCCACCTTGCTATTCTGTCTTCCCTGTCTTTTGAACACTTCTTTCGTCCTAGCGGCATTGGGAGCTGTGGTGTGTCCAATCAGCCCCACCCAGAAATGTTGACTGCATTGAGTCATTGGTCTGGTTCAAGGCTTTGGCATACCTGGATCCTCACAGAAACTCCTCTTGGATATTCCACTGTTGTCCCAAGTCATGGGGATCCTGTGGCCACCATTCTCTAGGACCAGTCCTTTCAAGCACTCTAGCAGATCGGGTAGATGTTAGGAGGTGAGGAAACCCAAGGCCCAGGATGTGGATCTGGGTGGTAACTGAGCTGGTCAGTTTGGGACACTGCGAGTGCCCCCTCAGGCATGGGGTAGAGACAGGTTTGCTAGGTCCTTATTGTGCTGGCCAGCTCTCTTCACACCTGTGGTGAGGGGTGGGGCTATCTCTTCTGAGTGCAGGGACCAGCTCTTCCACGAGGTGCAGGGCAGACAGATTTCAACGCACATGGTTCCTAGGGCACCCTGTGGTAACACAGGCCATGAACATCAACAGAGACCTCATATGTAGCGGGACTATGGACTCAGAGAAGAACCTTGGTAGCAGCTCAGGCCCTGATGTCACTATGGCCCCAATGGCAGCACAAGTCACCAGATCAGTATGGCCCCAGCAGCAACAACATGGCCTATGGGCACCAACATGGTCTCAGGTGGCTGACCCAGCCCCAAGCATCTTTACAGCCTTTGGTGGTAACAGGAGCCACGGACATCAACCCAGACCCTGGCTACTGCAGAGTCATGGCTTTGTGGCAATCTTTTGGATGAGCATTATTTATAGCTTCCTATCAATTTACCTATTTTTCCAATCTTGTATACCAATATTGCATAGCATCAAGTGACTATAATTTCTGAGTAAGTAAAGAATTCATCTTTGACTTGATGTTTAAATAAAATTGCTTAAATGCCCTGCTTTCCTTTGAACCTTGAAAGACTTTCTAGTGAAGCTATCAACAAAAACTCACCCTCGTGTTTGGTGACCGCATAGTACCTTTAGAGGAGTGAGTTTCCTGCCGTGTTTTAACGGTGCTGGGAAGGAATCACATGGTACCTGATGCAGAAGTGTGTTCACATTAGTACACGGAACTGAAATGCCTACTCACACTCGGTGCCCCACTTAATGGATGGGTTGCAAGTGGAATTTGACACATAAGTAGTTTACATGGACTATAATCAGAAAGCTTTCTTTTTTTGTTTTTAAGTGCTATATACTTCTTAAAGTGAAACAACCAGTAAAAACATAAATTTTGCTCAACATCTGAATTGAGTAATTCATCGCACTCCAATAAATCCTCCAATATGAAGGAAGTAATTCATTCAAATGATTGCTGTTTTCTCTGCTTTTATATTTAAAGCTGAAAGAGATAGAGTTAAATTGCACCCATAAAAGTGCCTTCTTTGATGTACCTCATGCATTTTCCTGCAGCGCACAGCCTTTTACTGTACGCGAGAAATGCACTACCAGCACCAAGCGCTCAAATGTGGATCGCTTGTGAAGTTTACCCTGCTGAGAGTTTATAAACACGGTTGTCATTCTGCTTAGAGGCACATAATGTTTGTTTTCTCTCTAAAACCCAATTTATAGAAACTAAATTTCAGTAGTGATCATTTGTGGCTATCATTTTGGAATGTCAATCATAAAAAAAACACGGCTAGTTTTCTGGAGTCAGAGCACCGCTGTTTATCTGTAAATCATAATAGCAGGTATGGGAGATTTGTTTTCCCCTCTATAGACCATCATGCTTGTGTACAGTTAGGTGCGCTGTCTGAAGTTCTGCCTAGTGGGAGAGTTTCTCTTCACTATTGCTTTTGTGAGGCTGAAATCATCTTTCCTAAAATAATTTTCGTAGTCTCCATTTCTGATGTCACTGAAGCCCCATTGCAGACGTCATTGCTTTTCCCACGTATGCGATCGCATTGATATTCGTTATCGGCTGGTGCTACATCCAGATTTTTTTTACCGCTTTCCTCACTGGAATCTCCACTGCATCTGCTCTGATTTGTGTCCTTGCTCTGATTTGGAAGGCTAACTATAACCATATTCTGGCAAATCACTGAAACTCTTGTCATGTTTCTCCAATTACATAATCACAGGAGACATTTTCTTTCTTTCTTTTTTTTTTAAAATTATTTATCTTTATTTTATGTGCATTGGCATTTGGTCTGGAACTGGTGTTACAGGCAGTTTTCAGTTTCCATGTGGGTGCTGGGAATTGAACCCAGGTCCTTTGGAAGAGCAGTCAGTGTTCTTAACCCCTGAGCCATCTCTCCAGTTCCCACACGGGCATTTTCTAGTACAGAATTAAAGGTGTATCAGTTCTCAGCTACTTTCAATTAGTTTAACCCAGCCAAAAGCTCTTTATCATGCTACCTAAAGATTTATCATGCTACGTAAAGATTTATCATGCTACGTAAAGATTTACCATGCTACCAATCTTTGTTTTTGCCTACAGCGTCAACCTTACATCTCCATACCACTTAATGCCTGGTATTTTAGCAACAGTAAATGGTTTGCAGTAACCTGTTCATACCCACCTATCCATCCCCACCACCGCACCCCCACATTCACCCCACACCCATCCATCTCAACTCCACCCCACATGCCCCTTTTTACTTCAATAGGATCCTCTCCCTACCTCCTTTTTCAACAACATTCATTTTCTGAATATTTAAGGCTTTTCTAAGAAGCTCTATATCTTTTTTATTGATTTTTATTGACCTTTACATTTTTTTCTGCTCCCCTCCCTTCCTCTCCCCCCTTTAACCCTCCCCCAAGGTCCCCATGCTCCCAATTTATACAGGAGATCTTGTCATTTTTTACTTCTCATGTACATTAGATCTATGTATGTCTCTCTTAGTGTCCTCATTGTTGTCTATGTTCTCTGGGATTGTGGTTTGCTTTATGTTTAAAAACCACCTATGAGTGAGTACATGTGATAATTTTCTTTCTGTGTCTGGGTTACTTCACTCAAAATAATTTTTTCTAGCTTCATCCATTTTCCTGCAAAATTCAAGATGTAGTTATTTTTTTCTGCTGTATAATACTCCATTGTGTAAATGTACCACATTTTCCTTATCCATTCTTTGGTCAAGGAGCATTTAGGTTGTTTCCAGGTTCTGGCTATGGCAAACAATGCTGCTATGAACAGAGTTGAGCACATGTCCTTGTGGCACGATTGAGCAACCTTTGGATATATACCCAAAGGTGGTATTACTGGGTCTTGAGGAAGGTTGTTTCTTAATTTTCTGAGAAATCACCACACTGACATCCAAAGGGGCTGTACCAGCTTGCATTCCCACCAGCAATGCAGAAGTGTTCCCTTTTCCCCACAACCTCTCCAGCAGAAGTTGTTCATCAGTGTTTTTGATCTTGGCCATTCTTACAGGTGTAAGATGGAATCTTAGAGTTGTTTTGATTTGAATTTCTCTGATGACTAAGGATGTTGAACATTTCCTTAAGTGTCTTTCACCCATTTTAGATTCCTCTGTTGAGAGTTCTCTGTTTAGGTCTGTACTCCATTTTTTATTGGATTATGTGTTCTTTTGATGACCAATTTCTTGGTTCTTTGTATATTTTGGAGATCAGACCTCTGTCTGATGTGGGGTTAAGTGAAGATCTTTTCCCATTCTGTAGTCTGTTGTTTTTTCTTGTTGTCCATGTCCTTTGCTTTACAGAAGTTTTCAGTTTCAGGAGGTCTCATTTATTAATTGTTTCTCTCAGTGTCTGTGCTGCTGGGGTTATATTCTTTGTCTTTTGATTGGGGGAATTGATACCATTGATGTTGAGAGACATAAATGACCAAAGATTGTTGAATACTATTCCTTTGTTGTTGTTTGTAGTAGTGGTGGTGGTGGTGGTGGTGTGTGTTTCTCTTCTTTTGGTTTTGCTGGTCAGAGATTATTAATTCCCTGTGTTTTCTTGGGTGTGATTAAACTCTTTAGGTTGGACTTTTATTTGTAGTGTGTTGTATAGGCCTAGATTTGTAGATAAATAGTATTTAAATTTTGTTTTATAACGAAACATCTTATTTTGTCCATTTATATTGATTGAAAGCTTAGATGGGTAGAATAGTCTGGGCTAACATTTGTGGTTTCTTAGAGTCTGTAGCACATCTCTTCAAGCATTTCCAGCTTTTTGAGTGTCCATTGAGAAGTCAGGTATAATTCCAAGTCTGCCTTTATATGGTATTTGGTCTTTTTTCCCTTGCAGATTTTAATATTCTTTTGTTGTTTTCTGTGTTTTAATGTTTTGATTATTATGTGCCAAGGAAACTATCTTTTCTGGTCCAATATATTTGGTATTCTGAAGCTTTTTGTACTTTGATAGACATCTCTGTCCTTAGGTTAGGGTAATTTTTTTCTATGATTTTGTTGAAAATATTTTCTGGGAATTGGGATTGACCTGGGATTCTTCTGCTACCTCTATTCTTATTATTCTTAGGTTTGGCCTTTTTCATGGTGTCCCAGATTTCCCTGATGTTTTGTCAAACATTTTTAGATTTAACATTTCTTTTATTAACATATCCATTTCTTCTATTGTATCTTCAGTGCCTGAGATTCTCTCTTCCATTTGTTGTATTCTGTTGGTGAAGCTTGCCTCTGTAGTTCCTGTTCGAATACCTAAATTTTTTTCATTTCCAGATTTCCCTCAGTTTGTGTTTTATTTATTGATTCTATTTCAATTTTCAGGTTTTGAACAGTTTTATTCATTTTCTTCCACTTTGATTTTCTTGGGTTTCTTAAAGGGATTTATTGATTTCCTCTTTAAAGATTGCTATCATATCCATACAGGCTATTTGAAGGTCTTTTTCTTATAACTCAGCTATGTTGACTCTTCAGGGCCTGCTGTGGTAGGACGGCTGGGCTCTAGTGGAGACACACTCTCCTCACTGTTACTGACTGTGTTTTCATGCTGGCATTTGGGCCTGGTAAGATTTATAATTCCTGGGTGGTTGTTTTTTTTTTTTTTCCTTGGTTTCTCTTTCTTGTGTGTTTTTTGTGGCAGCAATGTGTTGCCTGTTAGGAAATTTTCTGTGAACCTTGTAAGTGTGACCCCTGGGAGTTCCAGGTACAATGTATTCTGGGATATTAGGAACTGACACTTAGGAATGAGAATAGGCTAGGAATCTGAGGGTATTCCCAGGAAGGAGGGAAGCACAGTGTTTTACCAAGATCTGCTTATTTAGTCACTTTGGAATGGGGGCAAACAATGAGGAGAGTTTACCTCAGAAAGTCTGCTATAGAGGCAGAGATGGGTCTGGGGTATTGGATTTGGGGAATGGAATTAGATGTTAATATCTACAGTCATCCTATCTGCTTTCTTGACAGGAGTATTCTGTGGGTTAGTAGGGAGTGCCTACTGGAGTTAAAGCCTGGGATAAAACAAATAGGTGGGGAAAATTAGGGTGATGGGGGAGGTCTATGGGGTCCACAGGAGATGTAGGCAGAGGGGGAAGGAAGGCTGAAGTGGATGTTCTGATGCAGAGGTAGGGGTGACACTGGGGGATTATGTTTGAAGGACACAAGACAGTGGTGAAGGTTTGTGGTCAGTTTACCTGTTTCCCTGGCCTATTCAGCCAGTATAGTCACAGGGAATGCCTGCTAGTATTGGTGGTTGGCAGAAAGAAGTTTGAAGAAGACTGCTGTGATCTGTTGGGAAGGGGTCACAGAGGAAAGGGAAACCACAGCAGATTTCCTGCTACAGAGCTGGAGATGAGACTGGTGATATTAGATGTGCAGAAGCAGAATGAGAGAGGAAGATCTGTAGAGGGAAAATCTACCTGCTTCCCTTGCAGGAGATGACTGGTAGGGTTGGGGTCTAGGGTAAAGCAATGAGTCGGTGAGAGTGGTTAGAAGTGGATGATCTGTGGGATCCACAGGAGATGGAAACACTCAGGGAAGGCTGCCATAGGTGTTCTGCCACAGTGCTGTGGATGATATTAAAATTTATTGACTTTTAAAAGGTTTAAATTAAAAACAAAAAGCAACACTTGTCAAAATAAATGTTCCAACTGGATGAAGTCCAAAGATGTCCATTTATGTTCTCTACAGTGGTTCTGTTCTGGGTTTGGTAGCCAAGAAAGCACTAATATATTTAAAGGATGGAGAAATGAAATCAGACTGGCATTTACTCTAGAAAGTATTAGCGGTTTGGCTATAGTTTTATGGATTTTTTTCAGGGCCTCTTATTCTTTAAGTGTTATTGTTTTAGATATGTATTACATAAAGGATTATGCATATAACCTTCTGAGTTACTTCAGTGCTGCTCTTGTGTATATTTGTTTAAGTCTGACAACATAGGGACTTATCTTGAAAGTAGTGGTGTAGATTAAAACATTTACAAGCACATTTTGTCATAAAGTATATGTCAGAAAAGTATGTAGTGAAAATATTAATTCCATTAGTCAAGAATAAGACTACTACCACAATTTAAAACCAAATTTGAAGCAAGCTTTAATTAAATACTGACCAAGTGGATGGGCATTGGCCAGATCCATCTCTGGTTTCCCAGAGAAAATGTGCCTGAATCAAGTTTACAGATGTTTAGGTATTTCCCATCAGGTCCAATCAGGGGCAAGCATACATCCTGTTGTATTTCCTGCCTATGAACATCCCACCCACATCTGATCAAACATGTCTGCTGCAGATGGTCAAACAAACTTCTTTAGGGGTGTCTTGTTATCTCTCATAAGCAATAGCCTGTAGTATTTTAGGAACTATCAGTCCTTGGGTAAGGGACTTGCAGATCAGAGGCATTTTTGTTTCATGGATCTCTAGGGCATGTAGTAGGAGGAACAGGTGGTAGCTAGCTTACACCCGACAAAAAAAAACACACACACACAGAAATTGTGTTAATTTAAATTACTGCCTGGCCCATTATATCTAGCCTCTTCTTGGCCAACTCTCACATCCTGATCTAACCCATTTCTACCAATCTGTGTAACATCACGAGGTTGTGGCTTACCGGGAAAGATTCTAACCAGTGTTAGTCTCAGGCAGGAGCTTCATGGTGTCTGCCACACTGCCCTTCTTTCCAGCATCCTGTCCTGTCTACTCTGCCTATCTAATATCTTCCCTATCAAAAGGCCATAGCAGTTTCTTTATTCAACCAATGAAAGCAACACATAGACAGAAGAACATCCTACACCATTTCCCCTTTTTCTGTTTAAACAAAAAAGAAAGGCTTTAACTTTAACATAGTGAAATTACATAACAAAACAGTTATCAAGCAAGAATTACAGTTACAATATTTATATCTACTTTATTTTTTATCATAACTAAGGAAAACTATATCTATAAATTCTTCAACTCCATCAAAGACTCCATAAGGATATGATATTACCTAAGTAAATGAGAAGTAAGCAACTTCCAAAACTCTAGAAGTGACAGAGACATCTTGCTGCCTGGACAGTCACCCAAAGTTCTTCTGTACCACTGGGACATCCACCTTCAGCCTACAGGCCCATAGTATCCAGCAGACTTTTCCATGAAGTAGGAAATTTCAAAGACAGTTCAGTCACTTTCTTCTGTATCCTGCCAAATGTCTCACAGACTCTTTCATGAATCAGGAACCCCAAAGGATCATCTCACCTTTAGGCAAGTTCAGCAGTCCTCTCTCTGTGGGTACTGCATGTCCACTGAAGCAGTCCAGGCAAGAGCAGTTTCTTGCCCAAATGGCTAGCAAATTCCATAAGGAGCCTCTTCTATGCCCATCTTCCTCTTGAAGTAGATTGGTGCTGCCAGGAGCAGACATGTCTCATTGCCCCATAAATTTATTGCAATATCAGCTACATGTGGCCTTAGCTTCCTTATTTGACCTTCTATGGGCACAGAAACATCCAGTCCCATAAAAACCATTGAAATGCTTATAGCCAGAGTTCATGCTGGTGGCACAGCCCAGGAAGCCCCATTTTGAAACTGCACAGCTTTTTTTTTTCTGCTGCTGAGTCAGGAAATTCTCTTTGCAGCATGCCACCAGCAAACAGCAAAAACTCTGTTAAACTCCATATTGTTTTTGAAGCTCTCTCAGATTTTACATGGAGTCAGTCAACCACATTGAGGCACCAATCTATAGTAGGAGGAATGGGTTGCATTCTGTTGACCGGCTACTCCACCTACCTAATTTCTGTCCTATCAAAAGGCCAAAGCAGTTTCTTTATTCAACCAATGAAAGCAACACATAGACAGAAGAACCTCCTACACCAAAGGCGTAGTAATTAAATCTAAAGTCTAAGTCTGCAGCAGACACCCAGACACAGAGGAAGCAAGATGAGAATGCCTCACTGATAAAAGAAGCAGGAGTGGATCCAGATCAGGAACATTTAAATAAACAGGACTGAGTCAGCAACCTGTGTCAGAGTGGGCCTGAGATGGCAAGCTCCAGGGAGCAGGAATGGATCCAGACCAGGGTCATTAACAGTAAAAGGACTGAGCCAGTGACCTAGGTCAGAGCAGGCCTGAGACAGCGAACTCCATAGGAGCAGGAGCAGGAGCAGATCCAGACCAGGGACTTTTATGGTAACAGGATGAGCCAGCAACCTAGGCTGGAACAGGCCTGAGACAGCGAACTGCACAGAAGCAGGTACAGGGGAACAACCTCTGAGGGAATGGGCCAGAGCAAGAGGCCTCTGCAGGTCTGGGTGTGAGTCTGGGACCTCTGATCATGTAGGCAGGAACCAGAGACCTCTGCGGGTCCATATATAAGTCTGGGACCTCTGAGGGAGTAGCCCTGAGCCAGGACCTCTGTGGGTCTGGGTGCCAGTCTGGGACACCTGAGGGAGTAGGCCTGAGTCAGGACCTCTGCAGGCCCAGGTGCACACGAGTCTGGGACCTCCAAGGGAATAGATCAGAGCAAGAGACCTTTGTGGGATGATTCCAAGCCAGAGACCTCTGAAGGAGTGGATCCAGACCAGTGACATTTACAGAAACAGGACTGAGCCAGAAACCTAGGACAGAGCAAGCCTGAGAGAGCAAACTCCACAGGAGCAGAACAAACACCAGGAGTGCCAAGCAACCTCCAGGAACACGGAGTGACAAACAGGGTGACTGGAACTGTGGCACTGACTGCACCATGAGGAACAACCATCTGAGCCTTGGATTCACTAGCACCTGCAAGATTGGTCATCAGAGTCACAGACAGCCCCCAACTACACCAATCAGAGGAAAAGATGGGTAGAAAAGGTAAGAACACAAGCAACACGACAAAGAACAACACAACATTAGTAAAAACTAGTGGTCCTACAAAAAGAAGACTTAAACAATGAAATATAGATGAAGCAGAAGAAAATGACCTTAAAAATAATTTTAGGAGAATGTTTGAGGCCCTTAAAGAGGAAATGAAAAATTCTCTCAAAGAAATGGACAAAAAGACAAGCAAAAAATTGGAAGATATCAGCAAATCCCTTAAAGAAAACCAAGAAAAAGTAATCAAACATATGAAAGAAACTATTCAAGACTTGAAAACTGAAATAGAGACAATAAAGAAAACACAAGCCACGGGAATTATAGAAACAGAAACCATGAGAAAACAATCAGGAACCACAAATGCAAACATGAAGAGCAGAATACAAGAGATGGAAAAGAGAATCTAAGCACTGAAGGTACAATAGAAGAAATAGACTCATCAGTCAAAGAAAACATTAAATCTAACAAAAGCTTACCACAAAATATCCAGGAAATATGGGACACCATGAAAAGACTGAACCTAAGAATAATGGGTATAGAAGAAGGAGAAGAAGTTCAACTCAAAAGCACAGAAAATATATTTAACAAAATCATAGAAGAAAACTTTCCCAATCTAAAGAAAGATATGCTTATGAAGATACAAGAAGCTTACAGAACACCAAATAGACTAGATCCAAAAAAAGTTCTCTTGCCACATACTAATCAAAACAATAAACATACAGAATAATGAAAGAATATCAAGAGCTGCAAAGGAAAAGGGCCAAGTAACATATAAAGGCAGACTTATCAGAATTACACCTGACTTCTCAGTGGAGACAATGAAAGCCAGAAGGTTCTGGTCAAGCATTATGCAGACATTAAGAGACCATGGATGCCAGCCCAGGCTACTATACCCAGCAAAACTTTCAGTCACCATAGACAGACAAAAGAAGATATTCCATGACAAAACTGGATTTAAACAATACCTATCCACAAATCCAGCTCTATACAAAATACTAGAAGGAAAACTTCAACCCAAGGAAGTTGGCTACATCAACAAAAACATAGACAATTGATGATCTCACAGCAGCAAATCCCAAAGAAGGGAAAAACACATAAAATAACATCACCAACAATGAAAATTAAATCAACAGGAGATAGCAATCACTGGCCATTTATATCTCTTAAAATAAATGGACTCAACTAACCTAAAAAAAGATAAAATTTTACTAATTTTTCAGAAGAGCTGGGTTTTCACTGTCTTTTCACAACAAAAAGGCAGGAAGAGGCACAAATATATTTTCTGAGGATAAGGTCCAATTTCTAAGGGTTCTATACTTATGAATTAATTATTTCTCAAGGATTTAAGCTCCTAATACTATTACTTTGAGGGTCAGAATTTCAAAATATAAGGAAGCAAGCCATGGTCATATTAATACTTTATGGAAAAATTTAGAGTTAGTTGAGAAAACATTGCAGAGGTATAAACTAGTAAAACCTTTTATCTAAAGGAAGAATCCTTCATAGTTGCTTTTCTTTATGGTATCCTATTAATTGGTATCAGGTTACTACAAGGAAAATGATGAGCACTTCCTCTGGACTGGTAGCTAAGAAACCTGAGACAGTCCATTGTATTTAGCTTCTCTGATGAGTGTAAAAAAGTACTTCAGCTACCAAAAAATGAACAAATTAATGTGCAAATAACATGTAAACATATGCTCATTTCTTCTAGCCAAATCAATCTTTAGTGTGTCTTCAATACCTGTGTGTCTATAGTCATTCCATATAATAAATTTTCATAAATAAAAGAATTATCTGTGAAAAAAGATGCAGACTAACAGATTAGATATGAAAACTGAATCCATCCTTCTTCTGCATACAAGAAACACACCTCAACCTCAAAGACAGACATTGCCTCAGAGTAAAGGGTTGGAAAAAAAATTTCCAACCAAATGGACCTAAGAAACAAGCTGGTGGAGATATCCTAATATCTAATAAAATAGACTTAAAACTAAAATCAATCAAAACACACAAAGAAGGACATTTAATATTAGTCACAGGAAAACTCCATCAAGAGGAAATCTCAATCATCTATGCCCCAAATACAAGAGCACCCTCATATATAAAAGACACACTTCTAAAGCATAAATTATACATGAAAGCCCACACACTAATAGTGGAAGACTTCAACACTCCACTCTCACCACTGGACAAGTCAGTCAGACAAAAAAATTAACAGAGAAATAAGGGAACTAACAGAAATTATGACTCAAATGGACTTAACAGAATCTATAGAATATTCCATCCAAACATAAAAGAATATACCTTCTTCTCAGCACCTCAACCACTCAGAGGTGATTTTTAAACATAAAGCAAAGAAAACTAGCCTACAAATCACAATCCTAGAGAACCTAGACAATAAGGACCCTAAGAGAGACATACATGGATCTAATCTACATGGGAAGTAGAAAAAGACAAGATCTCCTGAGTAAATTGGGAGCATGGGGACCATGGGAGAGGATCGAAGGGGAGGGGAGAGAAAAGGAGGGGAGCAGAGAAAAATTTATATATCAATAAAATAATAAAAAATAATAAAATATAAAAAGTTAAAAATTGACTTTGACTCTCACAATAGCATGAAAAAGAGATAATCTCTGTGTGATAAAATAATCATAAATGTTATCATCATTGTTGATAGAGACAATGGTAGCTTATTATGTGATACACACATTACTTCTAATTTCATTGCTAAATATTTTAACATCCATTATCTTGTTTTATAAAATCATCTCTGAGGCAGATTTTATTAAAATTATTATGGCAATTTAACAGATAAGGATGTCTTAATATTTTTAATTACATTTACTTACAGAGAGCGAGCAAGTGTGTAAGTAGCATTGAGTGCTCGAGCGGGAGCCATGTCCTTTGTGTGAATGTCAGAGGATGACTCTCATGAGTCAGTTCTTTGTTTCCATCATGCTGCTCCCTCGAGTGGAACGCATGTCATTGGTCTTGAAAGTAGCATCTTTCCTGGCCACACAGGATGTCTTACAAGAAGTACATGGCAGAAGTCTGAATCTCCTGGTTCTCAAGTCTGCATTCCTCCAAAAATACGAACAGGGGTCTAAAAACTAGGGTCTAGATTCACAATAAAACAGTAGCCTTTTATTGTGAGATAATTGTAAATTTGCATGCAATTAGAAGAAATAATACAGAGATCCCATGCATGTATCAGTGTCCTCCAAACCAGCAAACTGTAAAGCTCTAACAGTGTATTATTACTGGCAGTTACCGTCATACTGACATTGTCACAACCAAAGAGTAGAACTTTCATATCCTGTACACATTTTGTTTGCATGCTTTAGGGTTGCTTATTTTTTTTCATAACTACCTGTGGTTAGTTATTTTCTATTTATATTTTCAATTATAATATTAAATATATTATAATTGTATAATTATAGTTATTTTCTATTTATATAATGCAAGTACCTATTAATATAAATTTTTATATGTCTATATCATGTATTCTATGACTTACTTCATGAACTCATTTCTTTTAGGAGTTTTTTGTTTCTGGTGATTTTCTATGTAGATAATTATACTATCTGCATTAGATAAAGTTTTTTTTCTTCTTTGCTTATCTGAATGACTGTCAATTGCTTCAATTATTAATATGTCTTGTAGCATGTGTCATATAGGATTGGTGGCAATAGACATCCCCTTGTTCCTAGTGTAAGGAAGAAAATATTAAATATTTCACCAATATGTTAGCTTTTTTGTCCTCTCTTTAATAGATGTTCATCAAGACTGAGGAAATTTCTTTCTATTCCAATTTTTCAAGCATGTGTTTCATTTTATTTTTAATTCTTTTCCAGAACAGGTGAGGACTTTAGTCAAATACATTTTTACATTGATTGATAGTACCATGTGGCTTTTCTGAATATGACTGTGGCCAACAACAAACTTTGAGAAATATGCCACATTCGTTTTTTAATTGTTTATTGAGCTATATATTTTTTTACACTCCCCTTCTTTCCTTCCTTCTCCCCTTCCAGCCTCCTCCCTGCCTCCCATGTTTCCAATTCTCTGGAGCTGTGGATTGTAGTCTGGTTATCTTTACTTTGCTTTATACCTTCTATCCATTTATGAGTGAGTACAAACTGTGTTTAACTTTCTGAGTCTGGTAATCTCACTCAATCAGGATGGTTTTCTTTTCTAGTTCCATTCATTTGCCTGCAAATTTCATGATGTCATTGCTTTTTGTTTTTAACAGCTGAGTAATACTCCATTGTGTAAATGTACCACATTTTCTTCATCCATTCTTTACTGGAGGAGCATTTAGGTTGTTTTCAGGTTCTGCCTATTACAAATAATGCTGCTGTGAATATTGTTGAACAAGTGTCCTTGTGGTTTGATTGAGAATCCTTTGGGTATATTCCCAAAAGTGATATTGCTGGTTCTTACGGTAGATTGATTACCAGTTTTCTGAAAAACCCCGTACTGATTTCCAGAATGGCTGAACAAGATTGCTCTCCCACTAGTAGTGGAGGAGTGTTCCCTTGACTCCAGCATAAGCTGTCCTCAGTATTTTTGATCTTAGCCATTCTGACAGGTGTATAATGTTATATCAGAGTTGTTCTAATTTACATTTCCCTGATGATTAATGATGTTGAGTAATTCCTTAAATGGTCTTTCAGCCTTTGAGTTTTTTCTGTTGAGAATTCTCTGTTTAATTCCCCCACCCCATTTGAAAAATTTGATTATTTGGTATCTTGTTGTCTAGTTTCTTTATATTTTGGAGATCAGCCTTCTGTCAGATGTGAGGTTGTTAAAGATCTTTTCCCATTCTATAGGCTGTAATTTTGTCTTGTTTACTGTGTCCTTTGCTTTACAGAAGCTTCTCAGCTTAGGTATTACATATTTCTTTTTGCTAGTGTTTTCAAAACATTTGCATCTTTATTTGTGAGAAATGTTCATTTACTTTTTGTAGGGTCTTTTTCTGGTTTAGTATGATATTTGACTTCATAAAATGAATTGCAAAATATTTTATCTTTTTTCCACAAGAGGCTATGTATCATTTAGTTACTTCTGCTTAAGCATTCGATAGAATTTTTAGTGAAATAATCTGGCCTGGGAGATTTTTGTATGTGTGTGAATTCAGTTTCTTTCCTAATGCATGCATTGCTTTGTGTATAGACTATTTAAAATTGCTTAAGTTGTGATAGTTTATGCCCATCTTCTTTTGTCTTCAATTGTCAAGCACAGTTATAGAATGGTATGCGACACTGAACCTTTTGATGTCATCAGTCTGTAATGACTGTCTTTAAAGAATCACTGATCATGATAATTGGTGTCTTTTCTGTCTTGTTCATTTCTCTCTACTTTTCGGTAATACACATTATATATAATATATATTTGTAGAAAATCAGTGCTTTAAGTTGTATATAACAGTAAGAATATGACAAAGCATATCTTCTAGCTTTTGCTAGAAATGTAAGCTCTATTTATCTAGTTGAGGTACTCATTTAAGTTTTAAAAGTTATGTGCAAATAAAGACAACACAACATAGTAAAGTTTTTGCCTCAATATTCTCTTTCTAAATTTTGCTTCATCCTAAGACACTTCTTTAATGTGTCATTTTGATTTATGCTTTGTGTCATTTCCAACATGCATCCTGATCCCACCCATTTCCCATCCCTTGAATCCACCCTCTACCCCTGCGGCCTTCTCCCACTCCAAATATTAAAAATAAAATCTAAGATAAAAAAGGAGAAAAAAAAAGGAAAAAAGGGAGACTCTCCTCATGGAAACTGCAGTGTGACATAGTAAGTGACGCAGTAAAGCCCTTTATCCCTACATCTTTATACGCATAAATTCATGGCAAAGAATCATTGGTTTGGTTCGAGGCCCCTAGTCTCTGCTACACTATCGACACTAGGCCATCACTGGAACTCTTCCTCAATATCCTGTTGATGCCCTGTGTCATGGAGAGCTTATAGTCCTGAGTCCCCAGGACTGTCCCCACCCACCCTGTACTCCAGCAGATCACAGATGGGGTTCTGGGCCTGGGTAGCTGGAGGGTTAGTTAATCCACCAGCTTTCCATTCTCTTCTCCAACAGGGTGAGTTCTCCAGCATTGCTTTGGCCAGTTCACCCCTTGTAGTGATGAGCAAGGGGTGGGGTCAGTTCTCCTGTATGTCCTCAAGTTCGGTTCTCCCACACCTATACATTCAGGGCCACCTCTACTGTATTCCCAGCTATAGTGTGGGGGCCACTCTCCCAAGAGATACAGCTGATAAAGGAACACATCAACACAGACTGTGGCTGCATCAGGGCCATGAACCTAGGTGTGGGCCCTAGCAGTAGCCCAGGCCCAGACGTCACCATGTTGCTAAGTGACAATCCTCACCATTTTCCTCTTTTCAGATATGTCTTTGTCCATGGGAAATGAACCTCTCTCTCCCTCTCTTCCATATCACACCATACATTTACTCACCATAACAGTGCCCAATCTGTCCAGTGCCACAAGGCGCCCGGCAGGCCCGTGTTTTATCCTCAATACCTGAGGCAGTCCTCTGCGTTGGTCTCTTTGCCCCGCTCAGTCCATCATGGTGCTGGGCAGGAGCATGCCCCTTCCTCACCTAAGATACTTTTAAAGGGGAAGTTGGGTAATATAAAACTTTAACTTATTTTACATGATGTTCTTTGGTTCTTTTTGATTCTGATTAAATTGTTGGTTAATATTGCTTTATGTAAAGTCTGATTTCTTTCTTTCTTTTTGTGTTATTTTTCCATGGCTTTAGCCTTGAACTGGAAAAGAAGAAAGGTTTAGGCTGGTTCTAATTTGGTGGTTTTAGTCCATTGGCACTGTTTGAGCTGTGGTGAGGCAGTACATTGAAGTGGGAATGGAAGGCAGAGCAAGTTCCTCTTCTTCATGGTGGGGAAGTGAAACAGGAGAGCAAGAGAACAATATTTTCTTTGAGGGTATGCTCTCACAGACCTAAAGCCTTCCACTAGGCTCCGACTCTTTAAAGATTTCTTCCACGTTCCAGTGTTGACATACCGAGGAACAAACTTTAGCATATGGGCCTTTGGAGAACATTCCAGATCTAAAGTATAACACTCAAGATGTTTGTATATGTTTTTACCTAACACTGACTATACAAATATGTAGTCCAATCCCAGAAGAAGGGTTGAGTGTTGGCCCATCCCAACATCCACCCCATCTGTGATCTCCTGAGCGTGAGAAGGCCATCCTACGGACTCAGGGCTACAGAATCTCCATGAGACAAGGCAGCAACAGGATGTCCAGAAAGATGCCCAGCGAGGGTCCAGTATCTATAGTGTAGCCTAGACCAGGGACCTCTAACCAAAGCGATGATTCTCTGTGATAAACATTGCATGTGAAACTATATGGATAAAGGGATTTTCTGTGTGACTCACTGTGTTACACTGCAGCTTCCCTGAGGAGATGCTCCCCTTCATTTTTCTTTTCTTTTTTTTTGTATTTGTTTTTGCTTTTTTGTTTTTTGAGACAGGGTTTCTATGTGTAGCTTTGGTGCCTGTCCTGGAACTTGCTCTTGTAGACCAGGCTGGCCATGAACTCACAGAGATCCACCTGCCTCTACCTCCTGAGTGCTGGGATTAAAGGTGTGTGCTACTTTGGATGCCAGTAACCATAAGACATGTCTCTTCTCAAAGCCATTGTTCTCAGTTTGAACTTGATGGAGACTCCAATACTGCTCTATTTTCTCTTCTAGAGAAGACAAACTATGGAGTATTTTTGTTCAAATGGGTAAGAAGAAAATGTTACATATAGCTTAACAGCATAGCTATCGATGGCAGTGTAGTTGAAGTCATGGCGAACTGTAAGGATAAGTGACATCTCATCTCATCCTAACAGAGTCCAAAGTCGCCATTGAACAAGGTTTAAGCCTAATAAAGTGAGCTCTGGTTTTACCCCATGAGTGGTGAAGCTGTTTTGTTTTTTTGTTTTTTTTTTTTAGAGAACTTAAACCTAATTTTGAAGGTTTATTCTAAAACAGATATAGGGGACAACAGGGGAAGGTATGTGTTACAATATAAAAATAAAATAACTTCTTTATTTACTTGTCCTTCTCTGGAACTTATTTATTCCTGGAGATTAAGACCACTTTGTTTGTGAAATCTACAGGTTAAATCGTTAAAAAATAAAGTTGTGGAGTTCTTTCTGTCTAAATCCATTCTCCTCTGTTGTTCTGGGTAAAATAATCTGTCCTTTCATTCGTGATTTTAGCCCTTGGATTTATTATTTCTTTTCTTGTCGTTTCTGCTTCAGTTTCCACACCATCCTGGTTCAGAACTCAGTTCTGGATCATTGTAAGGGAGAAATGTGTTCCCCTCGAGAGGTGGTAAGCACTCTGCAGTGCATATTCTGTGTTATGTATTCTTAACATGTTGCAAAGTCACGGGCCCATACTGTGATGTCTCTCACATCTAGTTGAAAAGTTTAGGGAAGGATGATTTAAACTGAAGGAAAGGTAGGGATGTGTGTGTGTGTGTGTGTGTGTGTGTGTGTGTGTGTGTAAAGCATTCAGAGTACAAAGAAAGGGGAACTGGAAAGATCAGAAATAGAGTTAAGTAGGAGGAAAGACTGTGACTCTTGGAGACTCTGATGCAAATCTATGACTGAGCTTTCATTAACCCCTGTCTTTCCTCCTAGGCCCTGCCAAAGCATACAAAAATCTCCAAAAAATGTAAACCCTTTTCAATTAATATTTATTGCCTACTATGGTTCTCAATCATCTTGTCACCTGATATAATAATAATTATAATAATAGCTATGAATAAAAGTAAGTTATGAATTGAAGTGAGCTTTGTAGATTCTCAGAAGATCATTGTCCCAGTCCCAAGGCATGTCTGTTTCCTTGCTTTGATTTCTGCTCTTCAGTCTCCTCTCTTCGGAGCAAGGCTCTTGGCTCATTGTCACTCTGCTGCAGTAGAGTCACTGTGACTAAGGCGGGGGGAGGGGGGGACAGTCAGTGCTGCCAGCTGCTTGACTAACGGTCCTCCCCATCTTCAACCTGATGGAGGAGGTGTGCTCTTACACCTCATTTGAAGAGACAGAATTTTCTTTATACTCTACAATTAATCTCTAGAGCAGCCGCTTTTACTTTTCATCATTTGCATTCTAGATTTTCTTGTGTTTCTTTAATTTCATGTGAAGCAAAGCCCTTAATGCTTTCATGGGGCTTGAAAACTATGTGTAAAGAATAAGTTAAAGGAACTGTTGTGTAGAGAGCTAGTCTCCTTCACCTCCAGAGACCTCCGATAATGCGACTGTTTGAGCAGGATTGTCTCTCAACATCATTCTGTTCACAAGTGTTAAAAGAGTGTTTAGTATCCCACAATAAATGGACCATGTGTATAACCAAAGGACAGCGATTTGCCATGGTAAGAATTTGTTGAGCATTCCAGGTGCCAGTCACGGTGTTAGGTCGCATCGGGGAAGCAAATGCAAGTATACCTGTGTTAATACACCAAAGACTCACAAAAATGTTAGGGAAAAGGACATAAAACAAATAAACAAACAACAAACAAACAAATGCCAGAATAATGGGAGTCCAGTAACAAGGGAACTGTAAACAGATGGAGCGATTGGTTTTATCACTCACAAATTTTAGGGAAGCAAACATGCTTCAGAGCAGGCAACAGATTAGATCTGGAAAAGAAAGAGCATGGAGAAGGGATATGGTGACTCCACAAGAGGTGCTCTGAGAGCCAGGAACAGGAGATACTCATTTATAATACTCACTGGTTTATAGGGCACCTGCTCAGGTTTTCCAGCACCACTAACCCATCTGACCTCGTTTTATGTCCCTGGGGCTGTTTATGTTTCAGAGCTTGTGCCATTTTACTACTATAGCTTCAGCTGCAATTGGAACCTCTTGAACTACAACAACTGCCAATAATTTGGTTCTGTCCACATGGACTTATTTTTTTAGAAATACAAATATTTAATATTTTTGAAAATTCCATAATTTAAGGTGAGTTTTTATAAGCTATCTTAGAAATATTTTAAAAAGAAAGTACTCTGCTATCCATGTAGATTAGATCTATGTATGTCTCTCTTAGGGTACTCATTGTTGTCTAGATTCTCTGGGATTGTGATTTGCGGGCTGGTTTTCTTTGGTTATGTTATATATGATATATATATATATCATATATATCACCTATGAGTGATATATATATCACCTATGAGTGAGTACATGTGATAATTGTGGGTCTGGGTTAGTAGTAGAAAAGATCTACTGAGTAAATTGGGAGCATGGGGACCTTGGGAGAGGCTTGAAGGGGAGCAGAGAGGCAGAGAGGGGAGCAGAGAAAAATGTAGATATCAATAAAAATCAATAATAATAATAATAATAATAATAATAATACAGAAAGTACTCTGGGGACTGGGGAGGTGACTCAGTGTTAATTGTACATTCTGTGAAGGCATGAAGATCCGAGTTTGGATCCCAGCACTTACATAGCTATATAAGATCAAGATTGATGGAGGGCAACTTGGAAACAGAAGAAAGCAGGCAGACATCCCCAGAAACAGAACTGTCCTTTTAATCAGAACCATTGGAAGACTGTAGTCTCTTGTGGAAATGGAGACTGTATGCCTGTGGGTGGTGGGACTTGGGCTTTTTATTGGACAAAAGGGGGAAACTTTGGAGATAGAAGAATTTATCTGCAGGTCAGTTCCCCTGCAGTCTGGATGCAGTGGATACCAGCGGGTGTGGCGTTTGGGTCCCCTGGTCAGAAGCTTCCACAAGCGTCTTCAGTCAAGTCAGCTCTCCTGCCTGCAGTTTCTGACTTTTAAGCTTTTAGGTCATTAACCCTTCAAAGACAAGCTGGGCATGGCCTCCTAGGTGCTGGACATAGGAGGATCATGGGCTTGTGGGCTGTCAGCCTAGATGAAAACCTTGGCTCCGGGCCCTGCTGTGAAGGAATATGACAGAGATGGATAGCACACTTGACTCACTTCACTGGCTGCCACCTGTGTGTGTATACCAACTCATATACTCCCACTACCCTCAAAAAAATGGAACCCATGCACTGTGATTAGTTCAATGGTAGGGTCCTTTTCCTAGCATGGCCAAGACCACGGGTTAAAAAAATCCAATACTAATGTCAATAAGATCAAGATCAACTAGTGGGACTATACTACTTTTGTCTGCTAGTATAGAAGTCATTTCCATAAATAAATCTAGAAGGGCCTGCACTTGATATAAAAAGCAATTAGGTTCCTAGTTCTAAAAGCCTCATAAGAGTATCTTAGACAAATGATCGTGGTTAGCCTAGTACTCGAGCACAAGCCTTTGATGTGATATGCTAGCAGAGTATTATTCTGTGGAATTCTGGTCAAAATTCACATCTTCAAAAGCTTCTATAGGAGACTGAACCACCGACCAGGGAGCCTGCAAGGGACTGACCTAGGTCCCCTGCATATATATCACAGCTGTGTAGCTTGGTCTTCTTGTGGGGCTCCTAATGGTGGAACCAGGGACTGTCTCTGATTGTTGTTTGCTCTTGGGACCCTTTCCTCCTTCCAGGTTGCCTTCTCCATTCTTAATAGGAGGTTCACTCATCGCAGGAGTCTAGGCACATCTCACTGCAACTTAATATCCATAACTGGTTGATATCCATGGGAGGGCCTGCCCTTTTCTGAAACGGAGGAGGAGTTGGGGATGGGACTGGGAGAAGAGGAAGGAGGAGAAACTATGGTTGTGATGTAAAAATAAAAAAAATACAAAACAAACAAACAAAAGGTTTCTGTGGGTTATAAACTAAGATTCATGTAATGATTGCTGTGGAGGGATCACAGGGTCAGAACCAGGTAAGCAGAAAGTGAGCACCTGGGTAGGATAGTGGACGAGAGAGACTCACAGGAGAACTGGAGACGCTTGAAAATGATCTGAAAATTTGTTGATATTGTTGTACAAATGTCGCAATTCCTGATATTGGTAACTATGCAGGTCTAAGAATCAGATGTATGTTGACAGTAAAGCATGTGGGAAGAGAGCATACATAGAATGGTGGCACTTTTTGCAACTTTTGAAAAGTCTGAAATTATTCAGTCAATTAAAAAATACTTATGTGTAAATGCCATCCCAATACACAACTAAAACAATTCAGTTTTATTATTTGTATATCAATAATGACAATGATTACAAGTAGTTTATTTAAGTATAAAGGTAACTGTGTACATGTAGACAATTTTGAGCTTTGAATATGTTTTAAATGTTATATTAACATGCTTTATTATAATTGTATTTTGGAATGGGTTCTGGCTACAAATTTTCCTCTTATACTTTCTGAATATTGCTTTAGAAGAGTGGTTAACTGCATTTACAATAAGAGCATATTACAATCAGTAAAAAGATGTTGCTTTATGAACCAACATTTTGCAAAAATGCATGTCTATAAATCCTTGAAATGCTGTTTTAAATATTGCTTGGTGTAAGAAAAACACATTATATACAGGTAAGAAATTGTCAAAAAAACTAAATTTAACTAGCTTTTTTTCTCTTTGTATTTCTTTCCTACTCTTTCAGCCTCTGTGCTGGAGGAAACAATGTTCTTGCCTGTTCTACTGCCCTCTAGAGGTAGACTGGAGAGAAGTTGTGTTGTTACGGACGCTGGAATAGGAAATGCAGCTTGGAACTTTCTGTTGGTGGAGATAAATGTGGTTTATTCACATGTACATTATTTTGGTGAAGTATCACATTCTTAAATTTTGTATCATATTGCTTGAAGGTTGTTGTGAGGCTTAATGTTTATTTTAGCTATGCATGTCACACTAGCCTGGTGCCAAGTGTACACAAGACATAGCGGCCAAGGGAATTTCAGCAATAGAAGTCTGCTTTCCAGATCTTTCCTCCCTTGTAGGAAATCCTTCCACCTCCACCATATCCAGTCCTCCCTTAAGGCATCTAGGACTGTTTATCTCTGTCCTTCCTTTTGAGAAAGAAGCAACGGATCAGTTAAAGTCCTTCTTGGACACTCATGTATTACACACCATGGAATTGTGAACTTATTCACATCAAGCTAATTCCACTGGCACAGTCCCCTCTAGCGTCCCAGTGTTAGCACTACTGGCGTGACGTTTGCACGGAATATCTTAATTAGGTAAAAAAATCCTCAGATATGTATCTTAACTTTTTTCTTTTAACATTACACTTTTACTAGAACTACTGAGCATTTATGCAAACAAATAGAATTTGTCAGGAGTAATATGATATGTATTTTAATTTATGTAAAACTTTCCAGAAATAGTCTATGAATGTTCAAAAGAAGGGTTCATTGATTATTGTTTTAGACTAGAAGTTGAGGTTAACTAGACTAATTAGTTGAATGTTACTTTAAAAAAAACCATTTGCAATATGATCTTAGAATTTGTAGTATTATTGTAACCATCATTTTTGTTTTCTCTGAGCAGTACAAACCTCACCACAATGGGGAATTGAATGATTTCAATAGCTAGTGACTGAACTTTTCACCTCAGACTTTCCTTCACATTAGCCTGTGGTTTAATGTGATTGACAGCCATTTCATAGTAGCCTGCCAAAGAACTGTGGGCCAAAATCATCCAAATTATGGAGAGAAAATTTCCCCAATAGAAAAAAAAATAAAGGCAGAGGTGAAATGACCAGTGTAGCTGGAACTAATTGGCCCCCTTCCTAGCAAAGGAGTGAACATGCACGGGGACTGAATAATCTCTTGGATTTGGTGGCAGACCCTTGCAGGTTGGAACTACGGGTTGGCAGGTTAGCATAAGGGAGGCCACATCCCCCTAGTACGTGACACTTCTGTTCTGTGAATTTCCATTTTGTGAAGCTGTCAATCTGTGGCTTTTGTAAGCCTTAAACTTTCTTTAGAAACAACACACACACACACACACACACACACACACACACAAAGAATGTCCCTACCTCCTAAACTACCACATAAATCAGCTTGATTAGTAATCTCTATTAAGAGACACTGAGTTTTAAGTAGACTGGGTATTTGAGATACAGAATGAAGGACTTGGCAGGGCCAAATAGGGAAGTCTGAACGGCATCTGTCCTGCCCCCTCCTAGCACTTGTATGAGTTTGAAGCCTATTCACAAATGCACTAAATTATAAAAGTGCAAATGATAGCTGCCCACAAGCAGCCTTTTCAACAGCATTAGGAGGCGAATGTGTAACATCAGTATTTATTAAAGATACAGGGGTCTCAGGAAAATGCTTTATAAGAAAGCCAAATGTGAGAGTGCTTTAGATAGAAGCCCATTAATAGCAGCCCACTTTGAGCATTCCTTTTTCGTTAACAAGAATTTGATCTTTTTATTTCTACCTTGGATTTTTATTGTAAGCTCTTTACTAAAGCCACAGATGGGATATTGCTGTGTCATTTCCATGACATCATACAGATTACCAATGTATGCAGCTGTCCCAAACTCCCTTAATAGACCACCAGGTTTTCAATACATCTTCCACTGATGACATTTCTGTGGATAAACACCATTTCAGAAAGAAACATGCCATATGTCCTGCCACACACTCAGGTACAACAAAACACTTCTTTAAAAAGTTGCTCTCTGTCTTATAATGTCACGTCAGGGCTTTTCAAAAATTTTGATCATCTTTCTAATTTTTCATTTTATTTTATTTTTATATTATATTTTCTTTCTTTTTACCCTACATATCCTTTGAGTTTATATTTAAGATTCCAGTTTAGGGCTTTTATGGTATTCCCAAGGGTGTGAATGAGTGGGTCTCTGTGTCTGTATGTGTTTCCTGTGGTTTTGATTGGTCTCTTTTTCCTCTGTTAGTTTGTCTTGTACAACTTCAATATGATGGTCTTTGTTTTACCTTATCATACTTGATTATTTTCTCTTAGAAACCTGTTTCTTTTTAAATGAGAAACATAAAGGAAGTAGATCTGAATGGATGAGCGGTAGAAAGGAACTAGCTGGAGCAGAGGGAGGGGAAACTACAATCAGAGTATATTATGTGAGAAAAAAATCCTATTTTAAATAAAAAGAAGAAAAGTTGTGCTAGTGTTATTTATTAATTTAGAGACTTTGATTTTCAGGTACACATTAGAAACACAAAATTTGTTGAATGAAATAGAAAATACTATAAATAGTTTCTAATATACTTGTCCTGAAGCAACCCCCAACACATTCTTTTCTGGACCATAAGAGTCAGTATTTTATATCTAAATTTCTCCCTTTAGGAGATAATTAAAGACTCTGGTTACAGTCGTGTTACAGTATTTCATCAAGGTTAAATATTACTAGATCATGAAGCTAGAGAGAGAGCTCAGTCTTTATGATAAAGTGTTTGTTGTTCAAGCTTGTGCCTTGAATTCATGTCTCCAGTACTCACGTAAAAGTCAGAATTTGGCTGTTTGTGTCTCTAGTCCTAGTGTAAGTGTCAGGGGCTGGACACAGGCAGATCCCAAGGCTCACCACCCAATTAGTCTAGGCAGAAAGATCCTCTCCCAAAAGCATAAGGTTGAGAGAGAGGTAGATACTTAAAGCCCACCTCTAGCTTCCACACCTGCAAACACAGGCCAGTGCACTTGGACACACACAGGTTTGAGTGCATGTGTGCACACACAATTGTGAGTTCAGTGATGTGGAAGGTAGGTGTGTGCTTCATCTAGTATAAATAATTTAGGAGTTACTGCTACTAATATGATTAAATTGTATACTTCCATAATAAAAAGTATTATTTCAAGTTCTCTATACTGTTACCATTAGAAGATTGCAATAGATGACCTAAATAAAACTAATACACCAGCAAGAACAGTTATTCAAGATCATTCCAAGGTGAGCGCTTTGTTACCTTATACCAAATGCAACTACATTGCACTCGACCATTTAAGAGATTACTGACTGGTTTCATTTTCTTTTACTTTATTTTGCATATGTGACCACTGTTTTCTAAGACTGCAAAATTGATAAGTGTAGGAATGGTGGTGCCTCTTAGTACTTTAAAAAGCCTTGTTGCTGAGGCAAACATGAGCTATGAGTTGGTGCCCACTGGGTTCATACCCTGATACACAATGATATATTAAACTTTCCAAAACAAGTACTTCCCTTTCACCTACGAGTATTTATTGATTATGTAAATAACAGCATTGGCATTAATGTGAGACAGCAATCTCTCACAGTTTCACTGCTCTTCTCAGTGTGGAATGTGCATTAAATTACTTTTAAAGACTGGAATTTCTAAAAGCTGTTAAAGTAATAGCTGATGAAATGGACTCTTACGTGATTCACTGCTAAAGAAAATTGTTTAGGTAAAACCCTCAAATTCCTCAGAACCTCTACACATCACATCAAACATCCTTCAATATCACATAAAATAATCCTCTATGTAGTGTGTTTATGCTATGTAAAAGGAAAAAGAATCACAATAAAAGGAGAAAATGTCATTCCAGTGCTTTTGGCAATCATTTAAGAACATACTTTTTTAATTATTTAAAAAATGTGACTCTTAATCTGTATGTGCTGACACCTGTCTGTAATCCTAGCTTTTGTGATGCTGAGGCAGGAGGATTGTGAGTTTGAGTACTTGAGTAGCCTGAGATTTATAGAAAGAGCCTGTCCTAAACACACACACACATACACATACACACAGCATATAGAGCAGCCCCCCTGAACCCGCCGCAAACCAACAAAACCTCCCAAGCAACAAAAAGTGTAATTCTTGACACTTTAGTCTTCCTTTGCATGTGTGCTTTTGCAGAAAGCTAGATGAGATTTTTAATGACATTTGAAATCACTTGATACATTGTAGTTCCAATTTACATCCTCCCCATGGCATCTATGTTCATTATTACCCCAAATACCTGCTTTTAGAAAACATAGACATGTTGATAGTTTGCTTTGCCATGGAGTTTAGGAAAATATAAATGAGTGCTTGCAGTTCTGAGTGTGACAGATATGTGGTTAGTTGCTCTGATCCGTGGTGTGCGGCTGTCTCTGCCGGGGATTCTGTGTTTCAGCCATGCTGTCAACATCCACCAGAGAGCAGAGCAGCCCCGACACCCGCATCTTTCACACTAGCAATAGATGGAGACAGTAACGAAGCCAGGCCTTTGGCCAAACAAGCAGGAGTGCTTTCCTTTCAAAGGTCAGCGCATATTTAAGCTTGCTTCATTACTGCCACCTTTATGCCTGAGATTTTCATTAAAAAAAAAAATCAGTTTACCCAAGCTCCTTCTTTAGCAACAGGAAAATGAAAGTGCTGAGTCCTATTTTCATTTGGGGTTATCAAAGTTTTATCAAATTATAGAGGTGGCGTTTCAGAGGGTTTCATATCTGATCAAGAGAGAAATCCAAAATAATTTTCTCTTTATTCAGGAGTCTTTGAGGCAGAAGGACCGTTTTATTTATTTTTTATTGAATATTGTGCTCAACTCAATCATTTTGGATTCAGAGAGGAAAATAGACATTTAAAACCAATCTAAAATAAAAATTTTGGAGTTTAATATTTTTATTTACAGTTTCTCATGAAAACACATCATTTCATATTCTTTTGCCATGTATTTATTTATATATCTGCTTCTTAGTAAAATAAATACATATAATTTTTTAGTTTATAGAGGGCGAACAGGTGAATAATTATGAATATTTACTTTTTGCTTGCCTTTTAAGATTAAAGCAAGGATATTTTATCTATTTAAAGAGATATTTACTTATTTACTTTATGTGTTCAGTATATATATGTATATATATGTAAAAGATGACATGGGATATGTTGGGAAGATTAATTTGGTCAGTGTATGTTAAAGGATGCCAAGTGTGTTTTGTCACAAAATTCTGTATCTACACTATTTATATTAATTAAAACAGTTAATCATGGACGAGGTTTTTTCCTATCTTATTTGCAAAAAACTAATCTAGGAAGTGAAAAGTAATCACCCGACATATAAGCATCAAGCTGCAAACACAATTTCAAAATAATGTTTTTAAGCAAGGCCCTTGATAACAAAATGAGAAAAAAAACAACACATAATAAAAGTGTTTTTGTAACTTGTTTGGAACTGAACTGCCTGAAAGGTTTCTTAAATGATGACATCATGTGTAGTGACAAGTTTTAAAACAGAGATGCTGTGATCTTTTTAGATCATGGAAATTCCTCAGAGGAACACTCCCACTCTCTAGTTATGGAGCAGAGTGTGTGCATGTATATATGCATATACAGATGATACTTTTAACTGGATTATTTTAGTTTTGGCATTCTTGTGTGTTTCAAATGAATAAATGTATTGTAACTGATTGAAAGAGGAAAATATATATGTATATACTTGAATACTTTTAGATTTATAAATGTATCTTGCAAAACTATTAGCTATGTCATTAATAATGCGTCTATAAATTATTCTCTAATAATGAAGACATTAACATGGCTTAAAAACCAGTTATGTAGTCTGCTTTAATCTGGACTACTTCCCTGGGCTCCATAGGTTGTTCAGAATTAGTGCCTTCCTCTTTGATTTTAGAAAAGTTGTCTAAAAAGTTTGATTTTAGAAAGAATATGAGGGAACCTAGAAAATGTGATAACAGGGCTTTAGGATAAAAAATAAGAAATGTAAAATCTGACCAATCTGACGTAAATGGAACGTCGAGTCCCTTCAGGTGTCCAGGTTAATCTGTCCATCCAAAGAGCCGGTTTTACTGTCCTTTCCATCTCTTTAAGTGAAGCACTGGGGATTTTATTTCCTATAAATTGCAATGTGACTTTAATGTAGACTTTAAAAGTTTTCTTAAATGTTATTTAAAACAACAAAAGGAAGAGTATGCATTGATTAGAAAGCCGTGTGTGTGTGATGAAGGAAGTAGCATGGACTGATTGTACTCTACTGCTTGCCTAGCTAGCTGTACCTTCTCACATAAGTTTTACAACGACGCTGAGAGAGCTGGATGAGACAGGTCACTTCTACAGATTTAAGATGTATGCCTTCAAAACTGAACTAATCAGCACATGGTTATTCCACTACATTTCCTATTTTCCCTCCCTGGTAAGTTAGAAATTCCTGCGCTTCCTTTGTGGTTTGTCTCTGCAGCCAGTTACCTCAATTATCGAACAAGCAAGCTTCCACTCCCTTCCCACCAGGTGTTCATCCAACACTGTTATCATTTGTAACAGGAAAACTTAAGCCAATTTTTGCGCATATTGCTGATAAAGTTGATTGTAAAAATGGAGGTTTTATGTGTGAAAAATTAGTTTGTGCCAGTTTTGAGTAATGGAGGTTGTTCTCTTGATGTGACATTTAATGAGTGTGACTTTAAGTATGTCAATCATGTTAGGAATAGGGATTATAACCTAGATTGACCATTCAAAATTCTAAATTTAAAAAGTTTAGTGTACACAAAGACTGAAAAATTATGTTGCTATTTTTTTTCTTCAAAATCAATTTCTGAGAGGTTCAAGGCTCAAATACGAGAGTCTAAGAAAGTCAGGTGAGCCAGGCATTTCATTCTTTACCAGGGCTTTTCACTGTGTGCTCTCAGACCCAGCCTGGCCCTGGGTGGAAATGATGCAAGGGAAAACAGTATTTCAAAGTCTGCTTCCTTTGCAAAACCGAGAAATCCACTTCACATGATGACTTACAGGTGGAGGTGACCTCTCACTTTTTCTTAGAATTTGAGTTGGGTTTATACGTGCAGGTAGATGATCTTTGACTTCACTTCAGAATTCAAGCTAGAGATTCTGGAAACTGAATAGCCCTTTATAGCATTCAGCATTTGCTGTGCTGCAGCCGCCAGAGGCAACTGTAACTGTGTTTGTGGACCGTTGCTTTCATCATATGCATTTGCTTCTTTATCTGAGGTGTGTCGCCGCCTCAGATAGGAAGATTACGATTTCCCAAAGAGCTTTTTATGTGAATTGTGTTAAAATATCACACCATCGTCAATGATCTGCACTCCCACCTTCCATTTTTAAAAAGAAATCTCCTAGGCTTCAAGCAGAATAATTAGTTAATACAAAACTAAAGACAAGAGCTGGGAGCGTAGGTCAGTGGTCGAAAATTTGCTTAGCTTGCTCTCAAATACCCAGTACCAACCAAATAAGAATAACTAGGACAAATGGCAGGGTCCCCAAGCCCCAAATGTAGCCATCCCTCTTCACTGAGTTCTCAGTACTTGACAACGTTAAACTTACCACCACTAAAACCTTCTACAAACTCCAGGACACAGATTTGAAGCACTGTTTGAAGACTGTCAAGAAATCTGGCACAATAAAGATAAATCTAACTTGTAGATTTATATGGGAAACTGGATACATTGAAGCATTTCTACCTTACGGTGCAAAGATTTGAAGACATTTGCAAGATACTGTTCTAGAAACACATTTACATCTCGAGTTGATACTATGGAGGTTTTAAGAGGCACAGAAGTGATGTGTGCCTCACCAGTCCAGGCCTCAGAATACAGGTTCCATGAAGTGAACTAGATGAAAGGATCACATTACATTTTCTTGTATGTTAAAATTAAAATAAAAATGAATGACCATTTTGCCAAGACTTACTGAATTTAATACTGTCATCTATTTTAAAAAATGGAAAATGAATGTATTTTTAGGGAGACTGTTGACTATCACGTGATAGCATATTTTAAGTAATCAAGATATTTTATTTCTGTAGAGTTGGTCATTTTAACATTTGGCTTGACTTTCCAATGCTCTGTATTTTCCTCCAAAGTAAGTGCCTTCATTGTTAGAATACTGCAGAATTCTCATTAGTCTCCTTTTCAGTATTCATGTTTTTAGCTAAGTATCCTCACGTTGCTATTTGTATGTTTAGGATTATACGTAAGGTATTTTATTTTCTTAGCATTTACTGACATGTAGGTCCTTTCGTACAGAGGTCCAGACTACTTTTAAAATGGCAGTTTCAAATTTCACAGTACATTATTAATCTACAAGGCTAAAAATCTCATATAATGTATGAACTATCAAAGAAATTCTGAAAACAAAATGCTCTTAGCTAGAAGCCTGATTTCTGTAGGATCACTTCTGCTGGTGGCTTGCATGGATTATTCTTAAGGGAAGTTCTAGTACAAAAGTTCAAGGGCCTGATATTTACATGTTCCTTCTACACAGCTCACCAGGCTGATTTGTGAGGAAATGAAGGGAATTTAAATTAAAATTCTAGGCCATGAATGTAAAATTGCTGAATGTTTGCACACAGTACAGGGTTGGGGAATTTTTTAAAAGTCATCCATATAGCGATAGAACTTTTAATACAGTTTCTTTATGGAAACAGAGAATAGGATTTAATGGGGTGACATTTTGAGTATGTTAAGAAAATGAAATAAGATTAGCTTTATTTTTCCTATTTTCCCACAGCCCTTCGGAGGTTTAGTGGCCGAATTACCACTTCTAATTTGCTTTTCGTCCCATGCAGGCATTACATTAACCTATTCCTGGCTCTGTAGCTGGCCTGCAGAGAAATCAGGCAGGCCTATTTCCGCGCACTGGTGACAGCATGCACCATAGGATGTGTTTCAGAATTCGAGGGCACTGTGATCATTTTTGATGTGCTTACACCAGAGTGTTAAAGAGTCCATTTTGGTTAAATAGTATCATATAAAGTAAAGTTATTTAATAATATTTAAGTAAGAGTTATGAGGTAGTACTGGGCAATGCAAACTTTAAGTAATAGCTCTCCAAAATTATTCTGACTGCTTCAGCTTCTAGAATAAAGACATCAATACTGACGGGCGTTCCTGAATTTTGTTATTTACTCTATGAACTATTGGAATTGTAGGTAAAAACTTTTTATAAAATTGCTGATTTTTCTCCAAAATAGCTCTAAGAAGCACAGAGGCAGGGCTTAGAAATACTGCAACCAGATGCAATCATACATTGCCCTGGATATAATAAAAATTTCCTTTCGCTCATTAAACATCTCAGTTATAAGCTAGTGACATAAATTATATAAATAAAATTGGCATTAAAATGCATGAAATAATTTTTCACATTGAAGTTACTTTTAAAAACTACATTTTTCTCTGACTTTAACTTTACATATTTGCATTCCTCAACAGAGCATTTTAGTTGAGGTGAGAGGCTTTTTAAAACTGCGTTGGCCCAAAACAAACAAACTCTCTGCCATCCTTGAATTTAAAATTTAAAGGCACTTTGGAGTTGGGAGGTGGAGGCAAAAGGTTTAAGAGTCCAAGACAAACTTCGGGTCCATAGTTGGAAGGCAGCCTAGGCGCATGTGATCCTGTCTCCAAAAAGGAAAGGAAAAAGGAAAAAAGAAACGGCACTTTGAAGTTCAACTTTCTACCTAGCATCCACCTTGAAACTCCAACATTCTGGCTCAATTTTGGTTTTCATTTGTCTGAATGGAGGGAAGTATGCTTACCACTTGCACACAGCAGCTTTTCCTTGTGTCGGGATGTTGTAAGATGCCGGTTGCTTCTGCCTTTTGCTTACTTTGAGCTTGTGCTCTTGCTTGCTAGCTCATCTTGAGCTCAGATATGCCCAACAATAACTTCTGTTTGCGGGTTTGTCTTCTGCCGTAAGAAACTACAAGAATTGCTGCTCGTTAGTTTACCTAGAGGACCGTCAAATTCAGCTCTTGCTTCACTTCGATCTACTTTCTTCTTCTCTGTTCCAGTAAAAGTTTGAGAGAGAGAGTTCAGCAAACACCTGCTCCGAAGGCCTGACACTATTTTAGGGTGGAAGCAGAGAAACGAGACAATGAGCCTTGTCTTGAAACTGTTATGCGAGTGGGGATAGGAAAAGCAAACAATGCATGTACTCACCACCTGAAATACATCACTGGATCAAATGCTTGCCTTCCCTTTACTTCTCAAGCAGACTTTTTACTTTTGAGATTTTCTCAACCCAAGTAGGTAACTAATAATCTTTCTGTCTCCTTCCTTTCCTCTCTCCCTGTCTTTTTCCCTCTCTTTTTCAGTCTTCATTGTGCTTTTTGCTTTGTTTTATCTTCTTGTCAGCTTTTGGCAGACCAGATCATACCTGTCCTTTGTTTAAAATTAATTTATTCTATGCCAATTTCACACATGAATATAATACATTCTAGTCACATTCACCCTTCCCATCCTCTGTTTTCCTCCTCCCACACCCCCACCCCAGTTTTATGTCTTTTTATTTTGCTTTTGCTTTATGACACACTGGTTTTAACTAGGCCCATTCTAGTGGGCATGGGTACAGAGCAATCCATGGGAGTGTGGTAACTCATCAGTGGCTTTATCACTGAAGACAATGACTTCTTACCCAGCAGGCCTTCACTGTCAATATTTCCCCTGGGCAGGGTGGAACCCCATATGTCTTTCCCCTATCTGTGACTGAATATTTAGGGGTTCAGTCTGGTGCAGACGCTGTGAAAGCAACCTCATGTACTATGAGCTCATGAGTACCACAGCCATGTCACGACCATAGATGATTTTTCACAGCCACCCTCTCCACCACGTGGCTCTTAAATTCTCCCCAGTCTCTCTTCCTTGATGTGCCCTAGCCCTTGAAGAAGCTGATACATCAGTATCTCATTTAAGGCCAAGCACAGAACAGTCACTTGTACTTAGTAACTTGACCAGTCTTGGATCTCTGCCTTACACACCCTTTTTGAGATAAATTATTTAATTTTCAGGATACAATCCCTCCCGTCAGCTGAGGGATTTTCCACTATCTTCAGGAGGAATTTGTAAACAGGCAGGGTGTAGTGGCCCTGGTACCAACGGCTTGGATCCTAAGTGGTGGGAGCCTCAGTTCTTGGTGTTTCAGTTCTGCACTTGGGGTGCTCACACCATCTCACTTCTTAGTGTTTCAGTTCTGCACTTGGGGTGCTCACACCATCTCAGTTCTTGGTGTTTCAGCTCTGGTCTTGGAGTGCTCACATCCTCTGTTCTCTGTGTTTCAGCTCTAGGCATAGGGTATTTATCCCCTCAGGTCTAAGGGTTTCAGCTCTGCACTTTGGAGGCTCAAATCTTCAGTTCCTAGTGTTTCATCTCTGCATGCAGGGTGTTCATACCCTCATTTCTTTGTGTTTCATCTCCGTACATGGGGTGTTCATACCCTCAGTTCTTAGTATTGTAGCTCCTTGGCAGCTGGAGCTAGAAACACTTGGAAGCTTTCTGGAACTCCTCTAGGTGTTGTAGTCCACCGTTCTTCTATAATCTTGGCCCTTCACAGCCCCTCATTTTCGATAGTTTCAGCTCTGTTGTTCTCCCGCCTTCTCTATACGTCCACAGACCTCCTGGTGTTGACCCTTCCTAGTTCACAGTCTCAGGTCCAGGCTACACTCTGGAACTCTTCAGAGGTTTCTAGTTGCCACTGGGTGTATTTATCTACATGTGGCAACCCCAACAGTTTCTGCTGGTCATGTTACCAACTCAGACCACTCTACATGTAATAAAGACAAACAGATGTGCAATGAAACATTGAACAAGGTTTTATTGGGGTTTGGGTGATAATTACTGGTGTGTGGGGGGTGGGTGGGTATATTGGAACTGTGGTAGGACTGGTGTCCCCTGAACTACTACAGGAAGAATATGAGGGCTGAATATTTGTCCAGTATTACCTGTACAGTAATTGTCATCAGTAAAGTGGTATTGATCTGCACCAGACTCAGGCAAGATAGGTACAAGGAGGTTTCAAGGCAGCTGGTGATGGGCTCACCAAAGGCTCAATTGAAGTTCTCATAGCCTAAGTGCATAGGACTTTTGAGAGTTGTGGCTGGAACAGTCTCCTGAAGCAAAGTGGTGGCCCTCAGATTTTTTGTAGCTCCCGTGACTGAAGCAAGCAAGCATCTTTGGGTGACCACTGCTTTGATGTCTTCAGTATAGGTTGAATGGGCGGGAGTTTCCTTCAGCATCCAGGAGGTTTGTAAGCAGTGACAGTTATCATGATGACAACTGGATGAACTGCACAGCCAACAGTTGCTTGACTGACATTACAGCCATTCTGACAAATGTGTGGGGCTAAAGTTGTGGCTACCACTTATCCCAGTGAACTTGGAAGAATACCAGAACCATCCACAATCTGACTAGACTTGGGAACTATAAAGATCACAACAGTGGTTCTGATTTGGCCTCCAGCCCTCCCACCTGGGTTAGCTGCCAGGTTCTGTTTCTGGGCAGCTGATCCGAAGGAGAGTCTTTGGACAAGCCTGAACTTCAGCAGTCATTGACCATTTCAGTCATCCAAAAGTAGAAAAACAGTAAGGAGTATTTAAAACAAAGGAACATGAGACTAACATATCTTCAAAGAATTTTATTTAATGACTCTTAGAAAAATAATCTTAGGGAAGGTAGGTCCACTTAGGACTCAGGTTCTTGGTTCACTGGTCACTCTTTATTCTCTTTTCCCAATGCTTCCATATTTTCCAGGGCTCTACATGCCCCATTATTTTGTTCCCTGGGCTCATCATGTGTTGCTCACTCTCCTCCTCCACTCATACTTCCTGTGTGAGCTCATGTTCTTTATCTTAATGTAATCTTTAATCCAAAATACATGAAACATTGATTCTGAGGTTGAATTGATGTATTATTATTTTTATAGTATCAAAGGGGGAAACCTTCCAATTATTTTGGCAAGATAACACTGATTATAAAAGAAATTCCCACTTGCACATGGCAAAATTTTAGAGAAGTGTATCATAATTAGTGAAATATGGCATATGTCCTCGCATTTATTCTGAGATGCAGGTAACTATACATGTCTGTATGCAAATCTCTCTACTGGATTGTCGAATAGGTATAACAAGTAATATTTCTTAGACAGTCCCACTGTTTATATTTTTGTGTTGGTGTCTTTCTGTTTTGTTCATGTGTGTGACACTGTGCTCACTTAAACTAGATTATTGATTTCTACCTACCCTAACTTAATTTTCTTGAATTTTCCACAACAATAAATTGGATCCCCTAATTCAACAAATCTCAATCTTTGATCTGAGCTTTCAGTTTTGCTACAGTTTTTAAAATGAACAAGTCATCTACAGTCATGTGTTCATTTGTTCTACTGTATAGTATTTCATCACGTGAATACATAAAATTCATTACTCATATATTTAGCTACCAACAGTTTTGGTTGACATAGTGGGATGGAGCAGCACTGCTATGAACACTCATACACATGCTTCATTGTTGGACTGTTTAGTAGAGAACATATTTGGGCTTACAACGAATTTGTTTTTCAATTTTGCTAGGTAATACCAAATTTCTAAGAGTGCTGTGCTTTCCAGAAACCTAACAAACCAGTTGGAAAGCCACAGTATCAGGAAACATTACATTTATAAATTTATTTTTTTGTTTTTCTGGTGAGTATTAAATAATATGACAATATTTAGATATCTATTTCTATAATCATTTTTATATAATCATGGGTCATCCATGTTATTCTTTGTTTACTTCGATTGGTATCTTTGTTGTGTTCTTATGAAATCTACATTATGGTTTATATCTATTCAAAAATGATGCTTTTTCCTCTCTGGGGAATGTTGTTTTTACTGTTGATTAACATGTTGAGATGTCTGCACTTTTGATGAATAATAATTATGACTGATTTATTGATTTACGATTAATCTTTGCACACTGTGCTAAGAGTCATTTCTCGGCTCTGTGATTGTGTATTCTCATATATTTTCTAAGTATTTTTTAGTGTTGTTTTTCTGAACATAATCCACATGAAAAAACTTTTGCTTGGTAGAAAGCAACATATTTTTCCATGTAAAACAAACTCTCTTGATATTATTAATTAAAAGTACTCTCTTTTAAAAATAAACTGAGAAGCTAACTCAACCCCAAGTTGCAGTTTCCTACAGGTTATGACTGTTTCTGAAGTATTTTTCTGTCCTTTGGACAGTCGCTGTAAATTTTATAATCATGGTTTCAATTATTAAAAATATTTGTGTACAATGTGATTGGAATGTCACAGAATTCACAGATCACTATGGAGAATTTGACCCTGCCTCCCAATTAAGTCCTAAAACCCACAGTCTAGTATATTTCTCTCAGTAGAGAACATCTCAGTAGGTAGTGGTTTTTGTCTCACCAGTAAGCTCTGTCCTACCAGCTGGCTCCTAAATAACCACACAGAGACTTATTATTAATTATGAATGCTTGGCAAAGAGCGTAAGCTTGTTACCAACTAGCTCCTACATTTTAAATTAACCCATATTTCTTATTTGTATTCTACCACATGTTGGTACCTTTTTTCAACAGGGAACATTCATCGCCTGCTTCCTCTGTGTCTTCTTTTGTTTTCACAGAGGATGAGACCCTGTGAATTCCTTCTAGACCAATATGGTATGATAGACCACACCCTCCTGAAAGGTTGCCATAAACACCCTCAAAAAATGACTTTGCCTAACTGATGATTAAGATGTCCCTGGCACACAGGATACACCATGAAAGACCTGATTAACAGCGCCCCCATACAGCAAAAAAAAAGTTTAGAGAGAAATAATTACGTCCATATTCCCAAATATTGTTTATAAATGCTCTTTTACATTTAAAGGGGGAGATGATATAGATATAATTAATTTGCATTGGTATGAATCTTGGTTTGTTGATATAATTTTAAGGTCAATTTTGTTATATGTGTTTCTGATCTTGATTAAGGTATTGTGATTGTGTAGTTCATTTAAAAATGTAATGTATAATTAGGAAATATAGGTTGTTAATGGATAATCATCGATAATAGTCAAGCTTATAGTCATGTTAGTTAGATTTTCTAGATATATAGAGGTATATTTCAGTTAAATAGACATTCTTCATATCTTTCAAAGACTACAAAATAAGACATTTTAAATGTGTTAATAACTTAGGACTTTTCATGACGATGAGACACGTCTGCTCCTGGCAGCACCAATCTACTTCAAGAGGAAGATGGGCATCAAAGAGGCTCCTTATGGAGTTGGTTAGCCATTTGGGAAAAAAACTGCTCTTGCCTGGACTGTTACATAAACTAGACACAAAGAACCCACAGAGAGAGGGCTGCTAAACTTGCCTAAAGGTGAGATGATCCTTCGGGGTTCCTGATTCATAAAAGAGTCTGCGAGACATTCTGCAGGATACAAAAAAAGTGACTAAACTCTCTTTAAAATTTCCAGCCTTATGAAAATGTCTGCTAAATACTATGGGCCTGTAGGCTAAAGATGGATGCCCCAATGGTACAAAAAAACTTTGGGTGACTGTCCAGACAGCGAGATGTCTCTGTCATTTCTAGAGTTTTAAAAGTTGCTTACTTCTTGTTTACTTAGGTAATATTATATCCTTCTGGAATCTTTGATAGACTTAAAAAGTAGATAGATAGTTATAGTTATAGTTTTCCTTTGTTATAATAAAAATAAAATAGATATAAATATTGTAACTGTAATTCTTGCTTGCTAACTGTTTTGTTATATGTAATTTTACTCTGTTAAAATGAAAGCCTTTCTTTTTCATTTAAACAGAAAAAGGGGAAATGGTGTAGGAGGTCTTTCTGTATTTGTGTTGCTTTCATTGGTGAATAAAGAAAACTGACTTGGCCTTTTGATAGGGCAGAAATCAGGGAAGCAGAGTAGACAGAATGGAATGCTGGGAAGAAGGGCAGTGTGGCAGATGCCATGGTTCTCCTGCCTGAAACTGATTCTGGTTAGAAGCTTTCCCAGTAAGCCACGACCACATGGTGAACACAGATTAATACAAATGGGTTAAATTGAGATATAAGAGTTAGGTAAGAAGAGGCTAGATATAATGGACCAGGCAGTAATTTAATTAATACAATTTCCATGTGATTATTTCGGGTGTAAGCTAGCCGGGCAGTGGGACACAGCCCGCTCCATGCTTCATACTACAGTGTCTGACCAGTGACATCACCATGTCCCGCCTAACCTCTACCTGCCTAGGTATTTGTTGTCTGAGTTTTCTGTCCTGCCCAGTTCTCACAGTCATTAAGTCCCAAAGAAATCACACAGAGGTCTACATTAACTATAAACTGATTGGCCCATTAGCTCAGGCTTCTTATTAACTCTTATAACATATATTAGTCCATTGTGCTTGTCTATGTTAGCCACATGGCTCAGTACCTTTTTCAGAGGGGCAATCACATCTTGCTTCTTCTGTGGCTGGACAGGACTCCAGAGGGAGCTTCCCTCTTCCCAGAATTTTCTGTTCTCATTGACCCACTTCTACTTCCTGTCTGGTTGTCCTGCCTATACTTCCTGCCTGACTACTGGCCAAATTAGCACTTATTTAAAAGATAATTGTCAGAATATAGACATTGTCCTGCACCAGGTATTGGCTATTTAGCCCTTAATTAAGCCAATAAAAGTGACAAATATTCACAGTGTACAAAAGAATTATTCCATTGTAATGCCACAACTATTTGCTGTGGACATTAGATGTATCATGTGTGACTTAGCCATCACCCTTGGAATTTTCCTTTGACTGATTGTTTTCTATGTTCACTGTAATAAATCTTAGCTATGAGCATGATAAACATTGAGTTCAATACCATTTCTAGAAAGTACTTGGGATTCCTTACACATGAGTATATTTTTCCATTATACTTTCAGCTCAGTTATGACTTTATATTTTAATGTGTCTCTTGAGAAAGCCTCCTTGCTTTGTGTGGAGGGTTATTTAGTTAATCTCTTTGAGGTGTCATTATTAAGGATTCTAGGTTTTTTTATCTTCTCTGGATCTCTACTGTTATCACCAGGCAAGGGACCGAGGTTGTCTTTTTTTCCCCATGCACATTCCATTAGAAACATATCTAGATCACACGAGCTTGGCAAATGTCATAAAATGTATCAGTCAGCATTTATATGTTGGCATAAATGACTTTAGATTCATAATTTCTCTTTTTACTTTTCTTCTGTCAATCAGCATTTCATACATATGTTGTTACTATTCAGAGATTTTCACTTTATTTAGGCCATAAACAAGTCTAGTGCTAATGTTCCTTGCAACCTATGTTACCTCTCTGATAATGTAAGTATAATCCTTAACTGACATGCAAATAGTTTTACTGACAATCTATAGTTATTATTTTCACAAAACTGAGTAACCTATTCAGCTGCAAGAATTATTATTTTCAAATTTTAACTTTTTCAAGGTATAATGGGTATATAACATTATTTGATTGCTAGTTTCTTCATTCTTTTTTTGAACCAGGCATGGTTTCTAAATTGACTATCTTTACTCAGAGAGTTTTTAGAATTCATATTTTTCCCTTATTGATTTGATTGATCATTTTAGGAGGACAGTAGACAATAGTAGCTTTTTGTGGTTCATATTTGCTACAACAAGAAATAAAACAATAGTTAAATACCAATTTAATTATTCCCCTCATGTCTCCATAGACTGTTAGTTTATTTAAAGAATGTCTATGATTTTCTCAGATCCTTCTTTGAACTCACTTATAGCAATCATCATCATTTAACTTGTATTGGTTATAGCTTATAGTTCTACTTATTAACTGGGCAAAGCATGGATCTGAGCTTGACACGAATCTTTGGCTTTGGTCTTAGAAAAAGTCATTATAGGAAGCATTGGAACTGTGAGGCAAATTGGAATCACTTGCATTCAGGCACTTGGCTAGCTATAACTGTAGGATAATGAAGGAAAATATATAAAGAATAGATATTTTCACTTAGACTTGGGTTCTGTAGCCAAAATAGATACTATTTCTATTGGAACTTCTAGAAAGTTTGAGATTAAATTTTCAATTGTCTAATATGATTTTTAGGTCACTGGAACACTAATCTGTAAATTTTTTTGATGGAGAGGTTTTATAGTGGAAACGATAATCAAACAGGTTGGCTCATTGACCTTTGAATGCAGGCTGAGCACATTTGTTGACTATTTTCATGTACCAGAGATCATCTTGACTGTTTCTGTTTGCTATTTTATTTTGTAATTTTGAAAACTCAGTGAAATTAAGCATCAAAAATGCATCTTCCACAGATGAATAAATAAGGCTCAGGCTAAGCAATGTTACTTGAGCTCACACATCCTTTTATTGAAAACTCTACCAAGTTGGATTATAGAATCAGCTCTGGAGGAAGTGGGTGCCAGGAAGGCACCCACATCAGAAACTTGTACACAGGAAAACAGAACTAATTTAGCAAAATTAGTTGGAAATATATTGTGTGTGTTTGTGTGCATATTGTATATGTAAATATAATTTTTATGGGAAAAAGTTTTATCTGAGTTCATAGTTAAAAGGGGCATGATACATCATGACAGGAAGGTATGACAGAAGCCAGATCTGTGACCGCTGGGGCATGTGGCAGCTGCTTGTTCACACTTGAAATATTAGAAAACAGAGAGGATGACACCCTTAAATTCCTCTCTCTCAAGTCAGTTTAGACCCAGAAAGTGAGACAAATCAGAACCTATTTGTGAGAACCAAGGAGATTCTTTGCAACCTAGAGCCTAGCCATATCAGCAGCATTAAAACGTGCATAAATATGGAGAAGGATTTATAACAAATGTCTGGTAAAAGTGAGAAATCATAGGAAAGAACACTTGAATCAGACAGGATCATCAAACTCAGAAACCCCTATCAAATGATTCCTTCACATATGACACTTGCTTGGGTTAAGTCAAGCAAAGAATGTTATGGCATCTTTTATCCACTCAAAGACCATCTATTGCACAACTTAGCTGACTACATGATGGGATGGAATAAATATGAAACAGAGAGTAAATATCAAATAGAAAATAACTACCAAATAGAGGTATCAAAGGTATTATAACTCATCTACAAGACTGGTCTGTTAATGAAAGTGTTGAAAGAGGAGACAGCAAATCATTTCAAAATATCATATCAGGTGACAGATTTCATGACAAAGCAATGTGGGGTCTAGAGTACAAAAGAAATTTGTACAAGGAGGTAAAACAATGAACAACAACAAGAAAAAATGATTCCACTTGGGAAATGACATCCGCAGACTATGATGGACAAGGCACTTACTCTGCCTTTTTATGACAATGGGACAGTTATTTTACTCTGGAGAACAAAGGTTCTGATGCTTTGCATGTTGCTATGCTTCTCTTTTTGCTGTTAAAATAAGCACGTTCTCATGCATGGTTAACATATCCGCTCCACAGCCACACTGTTTGACGTGAAGATGTACCCGTGACCCGTTGATCAAATCAGATTCAGTTCTTCGGTTTTGGTTTCCAGTGAAGTTTCTAGGCTGAGAGCTGTATTCCTGCTGTAGTCAGGGACCACCACAAGGTTCTTCCTAAAGTGAAATTTCCAGATAAAGTAGGAGTAAAAAATAATGGAGTGTCTTGAACTTACAGTGTATTTTCAGTTATGTGGTATAGTCCCCCTTCCATTTTTATTTCAATTAATTTTAATAGGGTGTAAGTAGTATAAGAAAAATCCTAGCTTAGTATATCAGGAAAAGACATTGCTGGTAGAAGATGCTGAATTAGGTGAGTTGAACCTTGTTGAGACTGGTGATAAAATATTGTAATACAAGCTGGCACAGCTCTGAGGATGAGATCGATATTTTTGATCCATGAGTCATTCTAAAGTTTCTTGGCCAATAGTTTGGTACACTGAAGCATTTAATTTTTACCTTTGTCTTGTAGCAATTTCTTTAAAGCTTTTGAGACTCTACCCTCTCAATTAGGCCATTGGAGACATTCACAGTGATGTTGATTTCTCTCATATGGCTATCTTCGATAGAACTTAACAATTAGCTTGATTATGATTACAAATCTGAGGTACCATGCCATTCTGAAGAAAGACAAGAACTTCATAGACAGTCAGCCTCATAGCTAGCCAGCACAGCCACATCAGACATTATCTCCAATTGTACTCTACCTTTCCCTCGTCCAAGTTCACATACTACAGAATTAATATTTCTTTTATAGAAATAGACCCAGTAGGATTTGCGGTATTGTTATGAGGAAATCTGTCTTCAACCTGTCCAGTGCCTTTATATCAGATTGTAACTGCCTTGGTGGGCTGCTCCCAAACACTGTGCATATTTTAGATCAGTCTCCCCAACACAGTACCAGTCCACTTTCTTGAATATAATAGGTAGTCAAATCCTTTAGGAGAAGTTTTGCTTTCAATAGAACCTCTGTAACATTTCCAGTAAGTCAGATATTGGTATCTATATTGCGTCACTCTTTGAATGACATAAGGACACAGGGATGGTTTTGGATTTGTAGCTATTGAATGTGCAAAAGTATTTACGCTGAGTATGGGGGATACTATTACCTCCATGGGTCACAAGAAAGCTTAAAGTGGCTTTGGGATGTGATTTTCTTGTTTTTGTCATTCTTCTTTTTCCTGTTACAAATATCTACTTCAAAATATTATTCTATTTGTATAGACACTTTCTTCCAGAGGCAGTTTTGCTTAATTCTTCCCTATCCTATTTACTTCCCCATTCTTTCCTTTTGGGGGTGATATTATTATAGAATTATGAGTTAGGGTCAACCCTGGGTCAAGCTCAGCCACTGTCTTCCACAAGTCAGTTAATGACACAACTAATATTGAAAATCAAATTAAGAAGAGTTATTCAATGTAACTACATTAGGAAAACAGAACAAAAAATTGTACTCCCCCCCATCCTAACTTTAGGGTCCTATGGCAGTTCGAATGTAATTGGCCCCCATAAGCTCCTCGGGACTAGCACTGTTAGAGGTGTGGCTTTGTTGGAGTAGGTACGGCCTTGTGGGAGGAAGTGTGTCACTGTGGGGGCAGGCTTCCAGGTCTCAAATATGCTGAAGCCATGACCAGCGTTTCAGTTCACTTCCTGTTGACTGAAGGAAAAAGTGTGGGACTCTCAGCTCCCTCTCCAGCACTGTGTCTGTCTACATGCTGCCATGTCCGACCATGATGGCAACTCTCAACTAAACCTCTGAAACTGTAAGCCACCCCATTAAATGTTTTCTTTTTAAGAGTTATCATGGTCAGAGCAATAGAAACACTAACTAAGACAGGGTCCTGATGAAAACTTAGCTTTAAATAGAGAATAAGAGGTACACATAGCTAAGCAGTCCTGGTAGGGTGTGGTCTTGCCCATCATTGCTCATTAGGCTACAGTCTCTTCTGTAGGGTGGTTTTACAAATTTCCAGAACTATGTGAAATCTCTTCCTTGAAGACAAATTTCTCCTCTGTCTTGCACCAGAGCTTTATCCTTCTTCTGCTCTCACTATGAGACTAGGGGTCAATTGTTTCAATAGTCCATAGCCACAGAGAGAGGCACAAGTATCTACTTAGAATATTTCCATTCCTGACTGGATGGTTACAAGATAGGCTTAATACAATTCACAGTCCCAGAAAAGCTAGAAAATAGTGAGGACCCTAAGAGAGACATACATGGGAAGTATAAAAAGACAAGATATCCTGAGTAAACTGGGAGCATAGGGACTATGGGAGAGGGTTGAAGGGGAGGGGAGAGGAAGGGAGAGGAGCAGAGAAAAAAAATGTATAGCTCAATAAAATCAATAAAAAAAAGGGAAAAGAGAAACAAGTTCACTTCTAAGCTTAGAACAAGGAATAGAAAACAGTGCATTTATAGTTCTGACTTCTAGTGAGCACAACCATAACCAAGTGATAGGAACACCATCATACCGGTTGGTATTTGTCTGTAGTATGATATGATCAAAGAACGTTTTGCCTCCATTGTCACCTTTCCAAAGGTCTATAACTACAATCTATCCATTAGAAAATAAAGAAAAGAACTAGGATAAGGAGATTTATAGGATATTTGACCAGTACTATTGATGTCATGAAAAACAAGAAAGGACACAGGACCTGTGACAGATCAGATACAGTTTAGGAGATAGAACAGCAGCTAAATGCAGTGGGAGACTACAGATGTAAAAAGCAGGGAGACATTGATGTGAAATATGGCAAAAGTCAAATAAAGTTTGGAGTCTGGTTAGTAGTAATTTACTAGTTGCAGTATCTTTATTTAGATAAGTAAACTAAACTAATGCAGGATATTAAATAATGTTAGAAGGGAAAACTAGGCGAAGACAATATGTTTGCAACTTTTCTGTAAGTCCAACATTATTCAAAAATATAAAAAATACATAATTTTTATGAAGCATTTATTAGCAAAATAATTAAAATTGATATAATTAACACCAAGTATTTTTCACCCAACTTAAGAAAAATTACAAATGTAAAATCTTCCGTGTATAGCTCTACAGTCTTGCTACCCTTATTTTAGAATGTAGTCATTATTTTAAATTTGTCTACATCATTTCTGTGTGTGTGCATGTGTGTGTGTATGCCTATGCCAGTGTTAGTGCACCTATGCATGTGTATGCCCATGTATCCATGTATATACACATGCCTATATGTGTTGTGTGTACCTATGAATGTGTTGTATGTGCATACACCCATGCATGCGTGTGTGTGTGAGTGTGCTTGGGTATATGTGTGCTTGTGCATGTGTGTACTTCAGCATGTGTTTTTCTTCTAGTAATTAGGTTTTGGATTTCGTCTCTGAGACTGATAAGTCCTACTCCAATAATTTTTCAGCAAGGTTTTGTGTGTTTCAATTTCATGTCAGCCAAAGTGCTAGGTACTTGAAAAAGATACTAGATCTGATATTTCTGGAAGTCACTGTGTTTAGAGAAGGACACATAAAAAGTGTCACTGAGAAGTGAATCCAGTGGTTGAGGCTGATATATAGATATTTGCTTTCAGTTTTGTGTTTCTGATGAACGCTCAGTTAGAGGTTTAACGTTGATGTTCTGCAGGCATGTTTCCTTGAACTGAACTAGTGTCTTAATTCACTGTTAGTTATCAACAGGATTTAAAGCTTGAGAGATTTCTCATGATGATGTCTAACTTTTCCTGAAATTCTGGTCCCACTGGGGAGACTAGTCACTTGTTGCCACTGGGAGGAGCAGAGGAACTGAGTCTCCCAGTGAACTCAGGCCTGTTCAAGACAATGCTGCTCAGCCTGGGAAACTTGGGGCACATGAGCTATGCAATATGTATGTGCAGTAGTACATACACCTATTATCCACACACACCATCTTGTTACCCTCCGCACACTGCTCACTGACACAAATTTCTGTTGTTATAGGTAGTGCCATTCAACACAGGAGAATGATACATGCACACACCTATACATAGCCTGACATTTTCAACTCTGAATGTATACTTTCAACTTTTTTTATAATTTATTTCTTTTTATTTTATTTGCATTGGCCTTTTTCCATCATGTATATCAGCATGAGGGTGTCAGATCCACTGAAGCTGGACTTACAGATAGTCTGAGCTGCCGTGTGGGTGCCAGGAATAGAACTCAGGTCTTTTGGAAGAGAAGCCAGTGCTCTTAACCACTGAGCCTCTCTCCAGCCCTCAACCTTTGTTTTTCTTAAAAGAATAAAATCACTTCCTACAGATATGTGAACCTGTATTTCTGTGCTAAATATGATGCTTTTACTGTAGTTTATCCTACTTTTTATTGGGTGTCAAACAAATGAATGATTTGGCTTTATGTGCTGAAATGATTTCAAGTGTTTATTATCTCAGTTCCTAACTTCAAGATCTTCTCATTAAACATATTAATGTATACACATACACACACTTATAGACACACACTCACATACACGCATACAAACACACACTCACACATGCATGCATGCACACAGAGAAATAATTTTGTAATTCAATGTATTTATTGAGCACCTGTTCTAAGTTGGGGACTTGCAAAGGTAACTTGCTACTGCTGATGAAGCATCTTGGTGAACTAGATGATCATTAACTTTAGATGCGCAGAGTAAATGGGCACTGGCCTTCAGCATGGCAGAGACAGGTGCACATACATTGAGATTCAATGACTGAGGTGAAGCACAGTCTCGGGAGAGGCAGATTTACTGTGACACGTACAAGGCATAAGTGGCAGGGCTCCTCATTTGCAATAGCTTTTGGGAATTGGAGAGGTCATGGGAAATCTGAGGTGCTTCAAGTTAGTGGGGGGGATGTATGAGGGAGGCAGGCTCTTACGAAGAATCATTTCTCTGTTTTAACTTTTTCAATGTGACCTGAATTTCTAAGTCCCCATCATTTTTTTGTGTGTGTGATTTCTTGTGCTAGAGTTATATATTCTCATTGTGTCTAACTTTGATTAAAAATCTTGTACTCCTTTTTCTTGAAATGACCTCATCATATGATAGTTTCAAGCTTCTTGCTTCTGGTGACTTTGGAGAATGTTATACCTGTACCAATCTTTGACAAATTCTCATACAGGTTTTATGGAATGGGACAGGAAATAAAATATTAACTGCCTGTGATGTCAGCACGGTGGCATAAGGGTGTCATTAGAAAGTCACAGATAATATTGGAGTCAGAAGTAACTTAATTTAACTAGGAACTATAGACCTATGTCTATCCATCCACAATAAAGTATGAAAAGGTAGTGTGGATCACTTCATGTATTTACCAAGCAAAACCACCATAGTTAGAATAGAATGTGTTAGAAGAGCCCTAATTATAGATGTATTTAATTTTTTTGATACTGTTTAATTTGGTAGGAATGCATTTTATTATTTATTTACTGGAAATGCATTTTGATGTTAGGTGGTTTTCTTCTCAATTACTGTGTCCGTGTTCCCTCTATTCTTTGTACATTTTCAAATTTCAGCTCTGTTTTACATCCACCTCCCACCTTTTCATAGTTCTTCAGTCTTTGACTTATCTATTTCAGAGGTGGTGCTCACTGGACAGAAACTATTGATCAATGCTACCATATAACTGAGCTTCCAGCTATGTCCATAGCCAGTGTCAATGGTGCAGATAGGGTTTATACTTGTAGCACCCCAGTCATCTCTCATAATTCTGCCATAAGCAGACTTGGGATCTAGGAGTACATTAGCACATGGACTTCTCCCATTCTCTCAAAAAGAATTGCTTAGCATAGCACACCCCATAGTTTGTCTCTGACAAACTAAACTTCTCAGTCACAATTCTGATCAAATGCCAGTCTGTAAATATGGAAGACAAGGACAGTGTGTGGGCCAGCACTACACAAGCTTCTCATGATTTTATTACTGGTTCACAGATTTTGAAATCACTTCATCTCTTTAAAAATATTTTATTAATTCTTTGAGAATTTATACTATTCATTTAAATGATATTCATACCCACTCCTTTCCCCAAATTTTTCCAGATACAACCCTGCTTCCCTACTTCCTAACTTCCTGTCCTCCCTCTCCGCCATAACCTACCAAGTCCAATTTGTGCTACCAAATATATCACTGGGTATAGGACTATCCTCTGGAGAATGGTTGACCTATTAGGACCTGCACTCTTAAAGAAAACTAATTCTCCTTTGGAAGCCATCATTGTCCACAACTCCTTCTTAGGGGTTGGGGATTGTCTATCTCTTCCTAATTCATGCTGTGAGGTTGACTGTTTGACCTTGTGAAGGTCTTGTCTAGTCAACCACGCTGCTCTGAGCTCATGAGTGTAGCAGTTGTCTCATGTCCAGACACTATGTTGCTCTTGTCCTATCTGGTCTCTGGCTCTTACAGTCTTCCCACCCCATCTTATAAGATTATCCTGAGTCTGTGTGTGGTAGGGTGGTACAGATGTCCCATCTATGGCTGCTCATTCCTCATTCACTCAGATTCTGCCCTTTGATTGGTTGTGAGTTTCTACATTAACCAACATCTACTGTTCAAAGGAACATCTTTGATGAGGTATGAGAGTTGCATTAATCTATAGTTACAGTGACATGAATTTATGGTATGATATGACATAATCTCCATTGAGCAGAATAATAATAGTAGCCTTGTCACTGGGGCCTGTAAAATCCTTACCCATGGGTCTTGGGACAGATTTCCAACGCTAGCATGCAGTCTTTATTTGGAAGGCAGCACTTCTCATTAGGATCTTAATGAAATAGAAAGCCTGAGAAACAATCCCCATTCTTAAAGACACACTGGTACTGTGGCTTTTAGTTACTTTTTGATAATTTCCAGGCAGAAGAAACTTAAGGTAAGAACTAATGAGTGATTAAATGCATGGTAGGTATTGACAGTTATGTATCTGGAATGCATGAGAGACTTTTGCATGATAGGCACTCAATGAATATTTTTCCTGAATTATCTGGATCTATATTTAAGGAACTAACAAATTCATTACAGGTACATATGCACATATATATGTATATGTATCATGCAAAGGATTTGATGAGAATATATGTCTTGTCAAAGCTATACTATCATTAAGTAGAGCTGGAATTGGAACTTACTTCTTAGGGATTTCAAATCCACTGTCTTTTTGATCAATGGCCAATTTTCTTATCACAATAAAGTGTGACCTTCATAGGTTTGTCTTTATTGTTTATATCTATGAGCAGTTTCTACAATTCCAAATAGTGTGTACAAACAAGGAATTAGAATCAATCAGAATCCACAGAAACCAAAAAAAAAAAAAAAAGCAGTCTTCATTAGTGGTACATTAGAGGGGCACAAGATTAGATGAGTTTATTTGTAAGAACTCAGGGGAAAGACAGCACAATTTTATCGTAATGTTTCTCTAAACTGGTAGTGGGAGTTGTTTTTACTGGCCAGAAAGAAGTATAGTAGGATCCCCAATTAGATCCATGGAAGTCTTAGTTCAACTAAAGATGCTAAATTGTCGAGACCCCATATGGGAACATCCCAATTTATGTTGAAAAGAAGGAAACAGGGTGGTCAGTTAGATATCAGTTCATACACTATAGAACACCATGGCCAGCATGGGTCTTTTTCTATTCTGAGTATTTGGAAGAACATATGTAATTTTTCTTAGACCACTAAAGAGTATCTCCACTAAACAGAAATCACTGTAAGACTTCTAAGCTAGGAAATGTATCATTCACTATTATGTCCCTACCTCTGGGAGGGAAAAATAGAGAAATCCCAGAAAAACTTCCTGAGGTATTCTCAATGCTCCTTTACAGTACTGTAGCCACTTAAGAAGAAAAAAATAAATGCTATCCAAAGTCAAATTCTTTCTAGAACTTTGGAAAAAGACGTGCCAGCTCCCACTCTTACAGCATTGTCTTCTTTCTTTATTTGGAATTTCAAAAGGCAATACTCGTTCAGTCCCAGTCCAGCTGGCCTTGGTGAGCTCCCACTAGATCGGGCACACCATCTCAATGGGTGGACGAATCCCTTGCGAGCATGTGATCGAAACAGACTCTCTGAATATGACTGACAATGGGGACTGACTGAGAAGCCAATGATAATGGCACTGGGATTTGATTCTACTGCATGTACTGGCTTTTTGGGATCCTAGTCAGTTTGGATTCACACCTTCCTAGGCCTGGATGGAGGCGAGAGGGCCTTGGGCTTCCCACAGGGCAGGGTAACCTGCC
>PVIU01004366.1:0-34117 GCA_004026605.1 Ondatra zibethicus | reverse complement strand
TAGCAGAGGAGGTGGAAATTTTGAATGGTACTATTTATAATGCAATAATAAAAAATTAAATGTGAAAAAAAAACCAAAAAAAAAACCAAAAGGCAATACTCACCTGGTTTGAAAGAAAGCATTCACAGGAGCCCTGATGGATAGGGACTTGGGATTTCTGTCGTTGTTGCTAAGTCTCACACAGTGCCTGGCATGCAGCAGGTCTATGAGGGATACACACAAGCAGAACTACCTCGTGTCCTTTGGGGTTCCTCCTGAATCCCCCCAGCATTCCCTTTGTATACTGTGAGATTTACATCGAGGCATATGCACATTTGTATTTACCCCTTTTTTCAGGGATAGTGCAGTGCAAACTGGCCTCTGCACATATGATTAAATATTAATTAGGCTTCTAATATAAGCAAGTGAGTTCACAGGCCCGAGTGTCCCATGAATAATTTAGGAGGTACCCGAAGGCTCAGCCCGGAAAGCTGATTGGCCACTTTGGATTTGTATAATTACAAAGTTTCATTATTAACAGTGGAAGCAGTGGAGAGATTTGCTTAGCTTGAGGGACTTTGAAAGCATAAGCTGTCTCATTAGGGAAAGGGGGAATAAGGCAAAATATGCAAACTTGTTAGTAGAAAGGAACAGGTGTGGCTGAGAATTAAACTTAGCTTTCAAGCATGACTGTGGTATGTGTGCTTTTAAAGTTTTATAATGAAATTGGTATTTTGATGGATAAGCATATTTGCTTAAATTTTTTCTATCCATAGCAATGCTCCAAATCTTTTGTTTTAAATTGAAGGCTTAAATCTTTAATATTTTACCGAACAAACCACAGGTAGGCTAATAGGCCCAGGGTAGTGAGAGGCTTAAGGTAAAAGAATGCCGACAGTCCAGGGTTCTTGCTTGAGTGTGTGTTGTGCATGCAATTAAATCTCAAGGTCAAACAATTTACAGACAATTACTTTTCTAACATCTCCAGAAATGCCTGCTTACACGTCTTTAATTTTAAATGATACTGATATTCCAATTCTCCCCAAAGGTTAATGCTGACTAAATCCAGCTGTGACCTGACACGATGCGACAGCGCAGTGCCTAATTATCCTCTGGATAGTCATTTACTTGAAACCATTAAAGGAATAGGCTGAGAGGAAGATTTAGGACCCTGAAAAAATGTTAGCCTGACTTCTTTCTTCTTGAAGATGGGATGGGCTGAAAAATAAAAATAAAATCCTGTTAAATGTTAGCCATTTGCTTTGATGGCAGAAAATTGTTCATCCCACTCTGTTTTTTTTACAGGTTAAATTGCTAACTAGTTCATTTTATCCATTGCCTACGGCTGGCGCTAAATGTCAGTGACAAATTTTGTACTTGTCTTGAAGAATGAATTAAGTTATGCACAGAAGCTATAGTGCTCTTTTAAGATGAGGGAATTGCAGAAGGAAGAAAGTTGCTCTTTTGAAAAAGGATTATTTTGATTAAAGGGCTTTTCTATTGTCGCTGAAGACAGGTAGTGGTTTAAGATAATTCAGACAGTTACCTCCCACAGAGGCTGCAGTCCTGTGCTGAAAATTTCTCTAAGAGCAATTGTGTCAGATTATACACTGTGATTATTATCATAAGACCATTAGTGAGGCTGAACGATTACTGAAAAATAAAAATTAAAGAGAAAACACTTAGTTTTCATTAGCTCGAGTGAAAAAACTCTGATTTTTCTCTTTCAGAGTCAGCACCCTACTACTGCTCTGTAAGTCGTTCGTAGTCAGGTGCAGTGGGGATTAAAGAGACACAAACATGCTAGGCAAAATGTTGTTGAAAGGAAACCCCAGAGTCTTTGATATATTTATAATAGGAAAATATGGCCCCAACTTTTAGATACCTTCATTCCTCTTGATTTTCTTGCTTGGCAACTGAAGCCTGACATCTTCCACTAAAAGCTATCAGCACCCACTGATATTTTAATTCTAATATAAGCTAAGAGTTAGGATTTTATTTTGTTTTCGGTTTTCATCTTCCTTTACAACGGATGTTCTTGCTGAATTGTTGAAGTTTAATAGTAGTAATTTTGCCACATTCTAGTTACATTTTAGCATCTAATAAACAAAATGAGTAAAATATATTTTGAAATTTTAAGTACAACCCAACTCTAGAGGGAGCAAAGTATTAGGTATGCAAAAGGTTATTCTACTGCCTCTTAAACTGATGGGTACTTGTTAGGCTAGGAACAAGGACTTATCTTTATAAACTAGAAGAATGTGATCATCTATTGTTAATTTGTAGTCTGTTAGTCCAAGATGTTTACTTGATAAAATAAAAGATATTTTATAAAAAGTTTATTTTCTTGGTGCAGGAATAAAAGATATAGTTCGGTCCCAGTATGCTAAGGGACAAATAAAACTATGTTTATTAATTCCATCACACTGTGAAGATATTACTAAGAATTGCATTCCCAAGACAAGTATACTGATTAGTTAAAAACCTTGCTTAAATAATTACTTCCTTGCTATCACCTCTTTTAAATCACATTTAAATTAATAAAGTAAGTTGTCTAATCAGTTCTTACTAAAGTTATAGATAAATATAGGTGTTTGCATGTCTGTTACAGTCCATTATCCAACCTTGGCAAGAGGTGGCTTTTGTGACTGAATGGTTTTCTTTTTTACCCCTAAGCCGCCACCCATCCTCTAAGGACTGCAATCCTCTCCTATAATTATGAGTAGTGTGAATGGCCTCTCAGCTGGAGTTGTGCCGTTATCTTTATCCTTCCCAGCAAGAGCTTCAGTCTGATGATGTAGAACAAAATTTTGGGGAAACAGCCTAAGCCTTAGTAATAGGAAAAAGAGGTTATCCTATGATTTTATTCAGTGTGTGTGTGTGTGTGTGTGTGTGTGTGTGTGTGTGTAGAAGGAAGTGCCTGCTGAAATGAACTGGAATTTTATCTCAAAAAAGGATTCTTATGTGCTTGCCTTAGTGTGGGCTTTAACCATCTTTCTAGCTAATTCTGCAATAGTCCCATGTTCTATAAACAGTGTGTGTATGCATGTGTACATGTGTAGGTGTGTGCGTGTATGTGTGTGTGTGTGCATGTGTGTGTTTATACATGCTTTCATCTCACTTAGGTCCCCCAGAAGGGAACTCACATGACTGCCTCATTTACTTTGTTGGAGTAGAATCTGCTAATTTTGCACCAATGAGGTTCTATATTACCTGAATTTTTCCTTTTTTAAAAAATTATGGCCTATAAAATTCACACAGCAAGTTAACAGGGTAAAACGTTATTTAATTTTTAACAAACATTTATGTGCTGAGTGTTTTCTGGATTGACTCATCTTCAAATTGCTCCCACTGTGGCTTGTTGGCATTAGCAAGGTACTAGAATGATCAGAGGAGGAAAAAAGAATTTAGTTCTCCCCGATGGAAATAATCTGCACTGTCTCCATGTGTATGGCTGATACCCTGTTCTAGACGATATTTGAGAGTACAAGAGGTGGAATATATTTTGGCATTTTGCTTCCCCATGCAGCTTCTTGTATAATCGATCCCACTGTGCTTACAGGTGAAACCTTAGTATGTTTTTTTAATACATAAAGAAGGTGGAATTCATTTGAAATGCAGAAGCATGAAGAGTAAAGCTTCTGTCAAAATGTAGACTGAAAGCCTATATTTGGCATTTGGACATATCATAACAACAAATCATTTTGCACTTTAGCTTTGAATTCTAACCAGATTCACGTTGTCATGAGCTCAAGGGTGCTCTTTTTTTTTTTGAGGTACTTAATAGTCATGTTATTCCAAAAATTTTTTTTTTACCAGTGTATTTGGCAAGGACTGTAAATTATTTCTTTGAAAATATAAAGTGCATCTATACAGATTCACATTATGAAGTGTTTCCTTTCTATTGTTTTAAATACTTTCTTGTGTTTCTTATCCAGTGTGATCATGTGCAAGAATTACAGTTCAAAAGGATAAGTAAAGCATCTATACCTGGTATGGTTTCCAGAGGACATTTTAAGCAAAATCTTCTTTATTTTCAAAGTTCTAAATTGCACAGTTGGGTTCTCCTTTAGATTAATTACTTTTCAGGAGGCCACTCCCTCATTATTTGATTATTATTTTAATAATGCAATTTCATTGTTATATTTTTATCTCTGGAGAACTCTGTACTATATTTGATATTTCACTATTTAAATATTAAATTCCCCATTGGTACTCATTTTAAATGGTCACTAAGTTTAAACTATCTGGTTCTTGTAGCATGGACACTTGGCCAGAAAGCTTTTCATAGATGATATTATAAAGGGAGCAGAGAAGGTGTGTCAAAGTTGTTAAAAATGCCCTTCCTCGTGCTACAGTTGTCTGTACCAAACCATACATTGCCACTGTTATTCCAAGTATTTGGAGTTCCTGATTGCCATGTTCAATGGTTATGGAATTCTATCAACCTTAATGGAAAAAGGAAGAGAAATTAATTCCCCTTTCTTCTCTAAATTCAAAGCAGTTTGTTTACCTATTCCCATTTCGGAGGGCCCAAGCACCGTATCTGGAAATGCAGAAGTTGTGCCAAGTATGCGACCTAGATTGTCCACCTTTGAACTGTGTCAAGCACAGATCCTGTTTTTCTTATTTGTGACACTGTGTAGTTTGTTCACAACTGTAATCTTTGTGAGGGTTAGATAGATTGATAAGGAGTGCTATATTAGAAGAGTCACATATGCCTTGGTGTTTTCTGTCTATTTGCTGTTTATTTTATTATTTATGTATGGAAAATTGAAACTAAGAGTGTAGATCTATTGCTTCAATAAAGGCCAAAGAGAAAACCTGCGTGTTGTTATTGAACAGACAAGTTATTGGTTATTTCCTTCATAATACCAAAGAAAATGATATCAGAAGCTGTCTTTTTGAACATCTTTTTTTTTTTTTTCCTTGGTAAGGACTTTTCATGTGGTTTCTCTTATGCTGGGCCAGAGAGTTAGAATTTGCAGAGGAAGGCTCTGGGATCCTGGGTTCCACAGTTTGTATTACACAAGAGAGTCTGTGGTTGCTTCGTCATTACTTTCTTGCCTTCATTTGCCTTCCTAGGTTGAAGAAAAAGAGTCAGTATCTGGAGTGAATGTTTGTGCATATGTTTTCCTTATGAGAATCTGGCTGTTGAAAGATTTTGTTGTGTACATGGGAACAGACATCTGCCCATCAGATGTTCGTGATCACTGCTGTGAATGAGGTCACTGAGAACTTGTAGAACTATCGCTTAGCATCATGATTTCATTTGCTGTAGGAGACAAGTTGGCAGTTACTTCTTTCGCTTTTTTTTATTTACAAAAAACCCCCACTCCTTAGTATGTACTACTGAAAATTATATTAACTTCATTTTGTATGTTGTCTTCCAAGGCCTTCCTGGGATCTGATTTATGCGGACGCCGTGAGCACTATATAAACAATATGTTGCCATGTTCTTGCTCCTCACCGTCCCACTTCCCTTTCTATCCTAGTAAATCCTTTGAAGGTTTTATTATTCAGGGTGGGAAGATTGAAGTGAAAGCTACAGAGTGATTTAACACGGTGGGAACTTAATCAATAAGAGTGTTGTGAGAGCTCCCGGGAAAGGGTGTTGTTTTCCATCCAGATGATAATGAGGCTCGGTAGTAGCAACCTCTGGAGGGGAGTGCTGGGGCAGCGATTCTTTGGTGGTGCTTTTGCTGGTTGCTAATTAATAGTTTTGAGGCCGGTGGGGCACCTTTTGGCCTCTCTGACATTTGCAAGCTTTTCTGTGGCTTGTCCCACATGTCTTTCCACCATCAGGGGTCACTCTCAACTGGATTGGAGTCTGACAAGTCTAATTGGCTCGAATCTATGCAGATTTAAACATCTAGCCTACATGCCAAAAATCTGATGTTTTCTCATGCTGCTTCTGAGTTCCGGGCATTATGGGATCGGTGCATGCCTGAGTTATTATGTATCGGCTTATCCTCTTGTTAGCATGTTAAAGAGCAATTAGCTGGATGTGGTGTAGGAAATCGGGGAAAGCCTCAGTGCAGTTGAGTTGTAAATGTCTTTTAGACTAAAAACCTGTCAGACCATTGAGCATTACTGCTTGGAAAGCAGATTGAATCGTATAGTCAAATTTTTTTAAAGAGTGAATAATTTCCTGAGAGTTGGTTAAAAAAAATGAAAAGCTCCTTGCTGTGCAAACACACAGCGATGGTGTAATGTAAATCACCCAAACACTACTGTTACCCTCACTCTGGCCCCACTGCCTTCCCCCACTTGCATCTCTCTCTCAAATTCTGAACTCTTAGTGATTAAAAATCTCGGACGTCTTTCTGTTTAGTGGCAACTTATAGATGAATTTTCTTATAGAAGATGCTTTTGCATCTCTGACAGCTTGCAGGATCCTGAATTAGTGGCAGAGTACTGAGCTAGATGCACCCACAGTCAACCAAGTCATACAAATCAGATAATATATTTGCACTTTTATTGGAAATAATCTATTTTAATGGACCATTATCACATACACAGAATACTATAGCAACTAGGTGGGTGGAAATATTGCCTTATAGTTTGTAAAAGATTTTGTCTAGCTTAATGTTCATAATAATCTTGTGCATATAGTAGGTTAGGGTATGTTCATATCTTTAAACATACACATATAGACCTCAAGAAATAGATGATTTGTCCAATGTGCTTGTACTACTGAGACCATTGCTTTTCTATTCCAAACTCTTTTTTCAACAACATGTATGAAAATAAGTTTTTCTGTAAGTTACTTCATAAAATCTTTTGGACTAGGATCTCAGCTAATTTAAAAATGTGTCTTCAACCATTCACTAAGTATATCAATGTGATGAATAATTTTACCTATGTAATTTGGAAAGTTTTAAAATAAAAGCTACAGTATAACTATTTCACATTCAAAGAAGAGAAAACGACGAGATTTTAGAGACTGAGTAAGCATCATTTGATTTCTCTTTTCTAGGGGATATTCCTCGTCTTTGGTAACTCGCCTGCATTCAACAACTTTTCTGTTATATGAAGAAAACCTAAAATCTCACATTTCATGAAAGGTTGATATAGGAAGGCATCTCTAGTATGGATAATAGTTGAAAGTTCCTGTTCAATGTCATTCTTAGAGCTCCCCCCGCCCCAAACACATGAGAAATCCCAGAGTTCATTTTTTCTCTTTATTCAGAAAATTTCTTGATGTTTCAGAGTCACAGAGGTCTTAAATTGACCCTTTTGTCTCTCCATAGCTTTTCAATATCATTGTTGAAGTTTTGAAAAGGCTAATATAAGATGAGGCATGACTTCAGATGAAATATATGTATTATGAGCATGGTGACTTCATAATGTGCTAAGAATTCTCTGGGCTTTACTACTTGGAGGGGTAAAATTGCTTACATGAAGCGTAGTGAAACATCTTTTCTTGCTTTCAATTTATGCAATGTTAGAGACCCATAGAATAAAAAACGTGGATTTTAGGGATTAATTAAAAGAAAACTAAGATTTTAATTTGTTCAGCTCATCATTTTATATTCTTTAATTTTTTTTACTATTTTTCCAAAGCAAGTAATTTGGGGATTATTAATATGTACAGAAATCAACAGAAAAAAACTTACTGTCTTTCATGGAAATACTTATTGAGATATGGTGTGATTTTCATTATTTTCATAAATTATATGAAAATTCTGAACATTAATTTAAGCAAATCAACATTTTAGTGAAGTAACTCAAATAAACAATGCTCAGTTTATCAGGTTAAGTAAAAATTGAGACAATTTGTAGTTTCCAAAGGGAAAAGGAATTCAGGGTTTAAAAACATCCATTATTTGTTTCATCAGATGAATAGAGACCTAATTAGGGTCAGTGCAGTTTATCAAGCCTGTCCTGCCTTGATACTACTGTCGGCATAGTTTCCAAGCCATATGAATATATTAACTGAATGTACAACTTCTGTTCTATATGCCTGAACATTCTCTAATAAAATTAAATTACCAGAGGATTTGGATTTCTCGTTTGAACTTGCCATGAATTAGTTATGTAATTCAGATCAAATTATTTACTTCTTTCCAAGTCACAGTTCTTAGTAAGCAAGTAGAAACAACTCAGTTTCATCATATAATAATTACACTTCCCAGGCCTTTCACAGATAATCTTTTAGAACATATACTGAGAAGACTAGCTATTAGCGACACCCCAAAACACTTTCCCCAAACTAACCAACTTCCAACCTATCAACTAACCATCTGGCCACTCTATCCTCTATCCAGTCTGCAGCCAACCTTAGCAAAACATCAGCAAAACAGCCAGACATATCTACTTAAGGTGGTGTTAAGATTTTACAGATAACAATACCTTGAGTCATATAGACTTGGATTCAAGTGCTGGCTTTCTTCTTTTACTAAGTATGATTTCTTGGGAAATTATATTGAAAGGTAAATTTTTTTATCTCAAAAAAATGAAAATATTTATTTTTCATCTCAAATAAAAAGAAGAGAGAGAGAGAGAGAGAGAGTGAGAGAGGAGCTTCCCTGGAACAGACTTGGTATGAGTCATTCACATGACTGTATCTCCTTCCCCTTTCATGACAATATCGGATGTATATCCAAATGGATGTATAGTCAGGGAAATGTAGCTTAGTATTGATGCTTTTATGGTAATGATAAAATATTGTGTTTCATCTGGCTTTGTTCCCTCGCTTAAATCACTCTATGTAAATTTTCTTTATCATTATGCATTAGCAAGGACAAAGGCTGGCTTTTGACTCAGTATTATATGTACATCTTAAATGTAGATTACTCAGTATTGAAAGCGGATCTTGCCTCAGTGAAGGCAACTGAAGAAAACTAAGAAAGATATTAACTTCTTGTGCCCAAAGATGGGCTTCAATTTTAGAGGGAAAGCAAGAGTCTTATTAACCATCAAGAAATCAGGAGCGACAGCTTAGACAGAGGACTGAGGAGGGGTGTGAACTGTGATCTAGACATATCAATTATTTTAGCCAGATTTAGCTTATAGTCCAGTGATAAGTAAGGGGGCTGTGCATGTGGTTGAGCCTAGAGTCACCTGGGCTAGAAATAACCATATGAAAGCTCATGAAAATTTTACCATGGGTTTCTAGAGTCATGCTACGGAAGGTTGCAGGAGTTACGTTGAAATCACTGGTGAATCTACCTTTGTTATGAACCACAGTAGGGAAGAAACATGAAGGTAGGTAAACAGAGAGCTCATGTCTATTGGCTCCTGTTTGTCAGTTTGTTTTCTGAGAATACCTTCCGGAGAGTTAGCTGGGAGTATGACTTTCTTTTGTGCAAGGTCAAAAATGAAAAGGTAAAGTCAGAACCAGATCCTAGCAGACAGCTTGATATTGACCAGGTTTTATTTATATAGTCTCTATATAATCTAACAAAAGAATATAGTGAAGAATTATTGCAAAAATTTACAATTATTTTCCCTAGAAAGTTCTACTTCTAAGAGTTGCTTATCAGTGCGTCTAGCATATCTATTTTCAGTGTATTCAAAACTCATTTCTTTTAACTCTGAAAGAACTTTCTCTCAAGCCCGCAGTCAACTGTGACAATATCGATAACAGTAACAGAGAATGTACATTTTCAAAATTGAAAGTCATTATAAAACAATGTAGGCCATTGTAAATCATAGCTAAAAACAGTAAGAATGGGAATCTTTTATCTATAACTGGCTTACTAATGTGTAGTTATTCTGAGAACTGATCTTCTCTTGGACATAGTACCCCAAATTTTATAGCTTATTGACCATGTCAATAGAAAAAGTCTGCCAAATCTACCTTTATAAATCCTAATGATTTCATGTTTTACCATATGTATTTGGGTAACAAAAAAAATTAGAAGGGAAATTTGTTGGTTTTCACTTGCCCAAGAAGCGCTTCTATTTTTTTTCCTGCAAAATTTGGTTATTAATTTCTTTATTATTCAAAGGTACATATGCAGTGGCATTTCATTTGTATTTTAATACAAATTTAATGAGGATTAATTTAAATAAATAAATTTAACCTGAAGGTCCGAAAAACAAAGCAGCCTGTCACTGACACTTACATTGACCTCAGTCCGAAATGGCAATCCTGCCTCCAGGAATCTCAGAATGAGACTGGGACTGAGAGCTGTTTCCTCCTGTTTTATAATCCTCTCTGGGCTGGGATTAATGGTGTGCACAATTGGGATTAAAGGCGTGGTGTGCACTGCCCAGTTTCTATGGCAACTAGTGTGGCTACTGGGATTAAAGGTGTGTGCTACCACCGCCTGGGCTGTAAGGCTGAGCAGGGAGGCTGTTTTACTCTCTGATCCTCAGGTAAGTTTTATTTATTAAAATACAAATGAAATGCCACTGCCTATATATTTAGTATTTTTTTCTGTAAAGTTCACTAGTACTTAGAAAAATATTTGCTTCTTTCTCAAATCATAATTTAGTCTCCACCATTTGAATAGATCATCAATCCTCATTTTCTAGTCAGTGAGCAGCTGGGTTACAATAATCGACTCCTACCATATTGTTATTAGAAGGGAGTGCATTGCTCACTTTCTGGCAGTGGGCTTCATTTAAGATTTCTAGTTCCAAGGAGAAATTTACTGAATGAAGCATGGTGTTCTGGAAAGAAAGCTAGAAGGAGCAATCTGTCACCTCCAGAGTGAGAAACTGGCTTCCTGTGAAGAGGACCAGGTCTGAACGTTGACACTAGTTGGGTAATATTTTCAAAGAAAAATTTGATTTTGCTTAGAGATTTTCATTTTGTTTAAATTTGTTATTTAAAAGTTAAAGGATTTTGTCAATCATATTTTAGTTGCTCACTAAAGAAGTTAATTGGTTAGAAGTAGAACAATGCTTTGCTAAAAGGACAATAGATACTACCAGTAATTAAGATGATTTTATTTGTATCTATTTGTTTACTTTCTTATATATGTTATATGTGTGTACATTTTTTTGTGTGTGTGCATGTGTGAATGTAGGTCAGGGGTCAAATTTAGACATCTTTCTCAATTGTCCTCCACCTTGGTTTTTATTTTTTTATTTGTTTATTTATTTTTGAGGCAGCTTTTTTTTTTTCACTGAATCTTTCGCTCACTTATGATGTGAGATTATCTGGTTAGCAGACTCCAGGGATTCTCCTCTTTCTGCTTTTTCGGGATCAGAATTCAGGTATTCATTCTTGTACAGAGGCACTTTATGAACTGATTCATCAAATCTTAAAGAAGGCCCTGGAAAACTTATAGTTTCAAGTGTAGCCTATAAAGATGGGGACATACCCAAAAATTATTTCCTAAAATGATTTGCTTGACGTAGACACAGCACTTCGAAGCCTGGACAATGCTTCTGGACTCTGAGTGCTGTTACTCTAATTTCCCTCTGTGAACTTTGCGAGAAATGACTGCTGCCAATGCCCTTCATTGAACAAATTCACTAGAACAAATTCTGCTGCGGTCATTCATATATGTGATGCTATAGGTTTTGACTGCTTTAACTATCTTCCCATACTTAGGCTAGCCCAGAGATTTATTCATTGAAAAATAGGAATGCTCAGTTATCTAGCAGAATTCACACCAGGTGAACATATACTAGGTAGTTATTTTGGTGTGGAGCAAGTTGTATCTCAAGTTGGGCTGGAGCAGTTTAAGTCCTGCACTACTGTGGCCAACTTATTAGGCATATCTTAAGAGAGATTTAGCATTGCACAGGGCTTGAACTAGACAAAGTTTAAGCACTTGTGCAATTCTTACTTTAATTTGGGGAATTGCAGGATATGTTTGTTCTTCTACTTGTTAGTTTCCTCACACTCTGTTTTCTCTACTTGCAAGGTCATCTGCTGAAAGTGTATTCTGTGTATGACCATTTCCTAGACATTCCTAGGTGAAGGTAGAGTATAGGTCTGTGATAAGACTTTTTCTTTCAGCTTTACATTGCATATGGCAACTGTTTCTGACTTAATGAGCCCTGAGATGAAGATGGAAAAACCTAAAACACACACACACACACACACACACACACACATATAAATATATGAACTTCCATTCAACATGATGAATTAACACATACATTTATCTTCACTCTGTGAAACTGAATTATAATAAGATTATTAGCAAATATATAAATATACCTGAATATAGAAATAAGAAATTATAGGAAAGTTGATGAGACTTTTCTTATAATGTGTGAAGAACCATTATTTTTTATTTTTCTTTTATTAAAATAGATAATTTTTGCATACAATTCTGATTACAGGTTTTTCTTCCTCACCTCTTCCCAGTTCATCCCTCCCTCCAATCTGGATCTACCCCATTATATCTCTTTAAGAAATAATCAGGCATCTAAGGAATAATAATAAAATAGCATATAGTAAGGTACAATAAAACCAAACTAATTGGAATAGCACAAAACAAGTAAGGAAAAGAACTCATGAAAAAGCACAAGAAACATATGTAGATGCAGAGACACACTTTTTTGCACACTCAGGAATCCCATGAAAACACAAAAGTAGAAGCCAGAATGTATACTTAAAGGACTAGTGTAGGGTTAAAAAATTAATAAATAAAATGAAAGTAAATTGAAAAAAAATTTAAAAGTCCTGACATGACGTTATAAGATGAGAAACCTTCAAACAGACCTTCGAGTTTGTTTTCTGTTGATCATATACTCCTACTGGTCATGCAGCCTACCTTTAAGAGAATTTTGTTTCCCCAGTGAGACTCCTTTGAAGAAAATTAATTGATTTGCAAGTGGTTATCAGTTGGAGACAGCTTCTGGGTTAGAGATGGGGCTCGTGCTAGCTTCTCCTTTTAGCTCTAGGACCCCATCTGGTGTGGGCTGGTGCAGGCTGCCTCAGCCTCTGAGAGTTCATAAGTGTATTGGTCCTGCTGTGTTTAGAGTGCCTGGTTTCCTTGGTGTCCTCCATCCATGTGGCTCCTATACACTTTCCACCTCCTATTCCACAGGGTTCCTTGTTTCCCGAGGAGAAGAATTTGATGGAGTCATCCTCTTTAGGGTAGAGAGTTCTGAAGTCTCTCTCTCTGAATATGGTCTGGCTGTGGGTATCTGAATTTGTTCCATCTTTCTAGAAGGAAGCCTCTCCGATGATGCCTGAAGAAGGCACTGATCTATGAGTAAAACAGAATATCAGTAGAAGTTATTTTATTGTTATGTTCCCTTAGTAGAACAGCAATATTTGGTTTTTCTTAGGTTCACAGGCTATCTAGTCTTAGGTTCTCGGTCACCCAGAGTTGGGTATGGGTTCAATGTCATGGAGCAGTCCCAAATTCAAACCAGATATTGATGGGTCTCTCCCATAAGCTTTGCACTTCTTCTGCCCTAGCACATCTTGCAGGCAGGTTTTATAGCTGGGTTGGTTTAACATTTCTCATTTGCTAGCATGTAGAGTACATCCCTATGCCAAAGATTCTAAGATGTGAGGGTTAAGGCTATATGTAGGAACCAGCTCAACTTGTCCATGATCAATGAGTTTTGTGGGCATTGTCCTCAGCAATTACACCTTGCCATCAGTTTGTGGAGAGCATACTATAGTCTTTGTAACAGGCTGGGTTGTTTGGTGGTTTCTTTGGGGACCCTTCGGCCAACAACTCACTTAGATGTAACCTGGTATTGAAGTTTTATTTGGTAATGAGAAATGTCCAGTTGGGACTTTGTCTTTTTTAATATTTGGAGATTTCATCTAGATTAACATCATATATCTAAATAATTTAGGAAGTTTATACAGTATTAAGTTTCCATACTACTCCTCAAATGCCCTTAATTTTAGTTATTCCTCCCTATATTCTCCCATCCCCCTCTTACTTCCATCCTCCCAGTCTGATCCTCCCATTCCAGCCCCCTCCCCATCCATAGTTCTATTTTCTCCTTTTAGGGAAATCTTCCCTCCCCCATCTCTTATTCTATACATAACCTCTGTCATTCTACAGACTGTAACTTGCTTATCATTGACTTAACAGCTAGCATCCATATATAAGCAGATACATACCCATATTTGTCTTTCTGGGTTTGTGTTAGCTCACTGGGAGATTTTTTTTATAGCTCCATCCATCTACCTGTGCATTTAATATTGCATGTTCTTTTAATGATGGAGTAATATTCCATTGTGTAAAATCCCAAAGTACTTAGTCAACAATGAGGACCCTAAGAGAGACATACATAGATCTAATCTACATGGGAAGTAGAAAAAGACAAGATCTCCTGAGTAAATTAGGAGCATGGGGACCTTGGGGGAGGGTTGAATGGGGAGGGGAGAGCAGAGAAGGGAGCAGAGAAAAATGTAGAGCTCAATAAAAAATCAATAAAAAATGTGCTGCATTTCCCCATTCATCCATTGTCAGATATCTAGGTTGTTTCTAATATCCAGCTATTATGAATAGAGTAGCAATGAATATAGTTTGGCAAGTGTCTCTGTGATAGGATAAAGCATCCTTTGGGTATATGCCCAAGAGGGGTATACTTGGATCTTGGGGTTAATTGATTCCTATCTTACTGAGGAACTGACACACTGATTTCTATAGTGTCCTCTCCAACCAGTAATGCATGAGTGTTCCTTTTATTCCACATCCTCACCAGTATGAGCTGTCACTTGTTTTTATTGAATTTAGTCATTCTGACAGGTGTAAGATGAAATCTCCATGTAGTTTTGACTTACATGTCCCTGATGACTAGTGATGTTGAACATTTCTTTGAATGAAGCTCAGCCATTTGAGTTCCCTATTTTGAAAATTCTGTTTATATATGTATGTCATATTTTAATTGGGTTATTTGTTTTCTTGATATCCAGTTCTTGATACATTTTATATATTAGCCCTCTATCAGACATGTAGTTGACAAAAATCTTTTCCTATTTTGTATGCCACATAGTTCAAATAATGATGTACTTTACCATGCCAAAGATTTTCAGTTTCCTGAGGTTCCATTTATTAATTGTTGATCTTATTGATTGTGCTAATGATGTTCTGTTTAGAAACTCCATACCTGTGCCTATGAGTTCAAGGTTATTCTTCACTTTCTCTTTTATCAGACACAGTGTATGAATGTATCAGGTCTTATGTTGAAGTCTCAGATCTATTTGGAGTTGAGTTTTTCACAGGGTGATAAGTATGGATATATTTGATTCTTCTACATGCAGCCATCCAGCTTGACCAGCACAATTTCTTGAAGACTGTTTTTTTCCAGTGTGTATTTCTAATTTCTTTATAAAAAAAATCAGGTGTACGTAGGTATGAGTATTTACATCTGTGTCTTCAGTTAGATTCCATTGATCAACATGTCTGTTTTTGTACCAATATTATACTGTATTAATTACTATAGCTCGAGTACAACCTGAAATCAGGGACAGTGATGCCTTCAAAATTTCTCTGATTAATCAGGATTGTTTTAACTCTAATTTTTTGAGCATGTTTGTTTGTTTGAACCATATGAATCTGAAAATCATCATTTCAAGATCTCTGAAGAATTATATTGTAATTTTAATTGGGATTACATAGGATCTGTGAATTGATTTTGGTAGGATGGCCATTTTAACTATATTAATCCTACCGATCCATGAGAATGGAAGATGTTCTCTTTTCAGGGAGATATATTCTTCCCCTCAATCTTTTACTCTATACCTTACTTCTATTTTTTTTTATTTTCCTCCTTCTTTAGATTTTTCTGGTCTGGGATTATTTATTCCTTATATTTTCTTGGGTGCAGTTGACCGCTTTAGGTTAGAGTTTTCCTTCTAGTGCCTGCTGTAAGTATGGGGATGCACATTGCTTAAACTTGGTTTTATCATGAATTCTTAGTGTCCCAGATTTTGTAAATATTTTTTTTTAGACTTAACCTTTTCTTTGGCAGAATGTATCCATTTCTTCTATCCTATATTCAAAGCCTCAGATTCTTTCTTTTATTTCTTGAATTCTGTTGGCGAGTCTTGCTACTGATGTTATTGTTTGAGTTTCTAAATTTTTCATTTCCAGATTCCCCTCAGTTTTAGTTTTCATTATTGATTTTATTTCCACTTTCATGTCTTGGACTGTTTTATTCATTTCCTTCCATTGGGTAAGCAAACCAAGTATGAGGAGTAGGTTCCCCAAAGCCAGCCAAAGCATTAAGGACAGCCCTCCTCCCACTGCTAAGAGTCCCACAAGTAGACAAAGATCAACTGTCACACATATGTAGAGGACTGAGGCTGGTTCCATTCTGGTCCAGACTCTGTGAGCTCCTTTGAGTCCAAGTTAGTTGTTTCTGTGGGTTCCCTTGTAATGTCCTTGACACTCCAGGCTCATACAATCCTCCTTCCTTCTCTTCATCAGGATTCCCCAAGCTCACCCAATGTTTGGCTGTGGATCTCTGTATCTTTTCCACCAGTTCCTGGATGAAGGAACTTCTCTGATGACAATTGGGGTAGTCACCAATCTATGCCTAAGAGGGAGACACATGGATCTTCCAGGGAAGGAGAAATAGAAGAGATCTCATGGGGGGCACTGAGGGCAGGTAGAGATGGAAACAGGGGGGATAGGGTTGAGGGGGATGGATGGAAGTGGAGAGTACAGAAAGAGATGACTGGAAATGGGGAGGGAGTCATTTCTGGGTCAGGTATGGGTTGTCCTTTCAATTTTTCAAAAACAATGCCATTATGATTTTATTAGAAATTACAATAAATCTACAGATCTCTTTACACTGAGCAAGGTATCCCTCCATAAGGAATGGGCTCCAAAGAGACAGTTCATTCACTAGTAATAAATCCTGGTCCCACTGCTAGTGGCCCCACAAACTGCCCAAGCTACAGAACTGTCATCCACATTCAGAGGGTCTAGTTTGGGTTATGCAGGCTCCCCAGCTGCCAGTCCAGAGTTAGTGAGCTGCCACTAACTCGGGTCAGCTGTTTCTGTGGGTAACTCCATCATGGTCTTGGCCCCTTTGTTCATAATATTACTCCTTTCTCTCTATGGCTGGACTTTAGGAGTTGGGCCAAATGCTTAGCTGTGGATCTCTGCATCTGCTTCCTTCAGTTTCTGGATGAAGGTTTTATGATGACAATTAAGGTAGCCATCAATCTGATTACAGGGGAAGGGCATTTTAGGTACCCTCTCTACTATTGCTTCGATTCTTAGCTGGGGTCATCCTTGTGGATTCCTGGGAATTTCTCTAGTGCCTGTTTTCTCCCTAACCCCATAATCTCTCTTTCAAAGCATGTCTTTCCTTGTTTTCTTTCTCTCTCCTTCACCCAACTCGATCTTCCCACTCCCTCGTGTTCTCCTTCTCTCCCCTTCTCTCCTCCCCACTACTCTACCACCCTTTCCTTTCCTCCCATGCTACAACTTTACGAAAGAGATCTTGTCTTCTTCCCTTTCCTGGGGAATCTATGTATGTCTCTCTGTGCACATCTATACAGAGAATTCTCAACAGAGGAATCTCAAATGGCTGAAAGGCACTTAAGGGATGGCTCAACATTCTTAGCAATCAGGGAAATGCAAGTTAAAATGACTCTGAGATGCCATCTTACACCAGTCAGATTGACTAAGATAAAAAACACCAATGACAGCTTATGCTGGAGAGGATGTGGAGTAAGGGGAACACTCCTTCATTGCTGGTGGGAATACAAACTTTTACCGCCACTTTGGAAATCACGATGGCAGTTTCTCAGAAAATTGGCAATCAATCTACCTCATGACCCAGCAATATCACTCTTGGGCATATACCCAAAGGATAGACCCATACCACAAGGACTTTTGCTCAACTATGTTCATAGCAGCACTATAAGTACTAGCAAGAACCTGGAAACAACCTAGATGCCCCTCAACCAAAGAATGGATAAAGAAAATATGGTACACTTACACAATGGATTACTTTTTAGTGGTAAAAAGCAATGACATCTTGAAATTTGCAGGCAAATTGATGGAACTAGAAAAAAACCATCCTAAGTGAGGCAACCCAGACCTAGAAAGACAAACATGGTATGTAGTCACTCATAAGTGGATATTAGACATAAAGCAAAGGATAACCAGCCTACAGTCCACAACCCCATAGAAGACAGGAAACAAGGAGAACCCTAAGAGTGCCTGTAGAGTTAAGAAGGGGCCATCAGATCTTCTAGAATCAGAATTATGGATGACTATGCTCCATCATATGCATGTTGGGAACTGAATATGAGTTTTCCACAAGAGCAGGAGGTGCTCTTATGTGCTGAGGCATTTCTCCAGCCCAGCAATTTCTCATTGTTTACAGGAGTAATCTTCATATATTTGTGAATTTTAATTTTCCTACTGTTGGTGATTTCTTACTCATTCCACTCTATCTGAAAACTAGCTTTTCTTATAAGCTGCTGGAGATAGTTCAGTACGTGTGTACAGACTTCTTGCTTTCTTCACTTCATTCTTCCTCCCTTCTCTGTCTGATTTAATCATGTAAAGTTGCCTGCTTCCAACGTAGCTAAGTGTTTCTTTTCTGTGATAAGTGGACTATTTTAATCTTTTAGAGATGTTGTTTTTAATTGATTTTTTACCCAACTCCAGAAATTGGTGCTACTTTTAAGACTTTCTTCTTTGTTAATACAGTTATTTTTTCATTTATCAACTTTGTGATTTCATTTGTTTTTATTACTCTGTTTTAGAGAATTGAATTTTTAAAAGCTAATTTTTTGAATTGTTTTAACTGAAATGTATGCATTTAAAAATAAATAGCTACTTCTCCTATTCTTCACTGACTAGTTTCAGGTGGAAAGACCTCTGTCAATCAGCCCAGTCAAAGACTCTGTGGAACCTAGAAATTGCTTTGGAGGCTGCAGCTGCTCCAGTTGCATACACATTATTTCCCTATATTACATTTTGATAACTTTCAAGTTTTGACAATTATGACTAATGCTGTATGGACATGTATGATAAAGTTATATTTACCTAATTTGGGGATTTTTATTAAGAATTATTAGAAAATATCATACTATTTATCCTTTCAAAGCTTGATCAAGACCTTGAGGTACTATGTTTATTTATTAATTACACACATGATTAAAACATCACAGTGTGTAAATGGGGTTGTTTTTTCCTGATTATTCTTTAACTCAAATTATTTAAGCTATCATAGTTAACCATCAGTAGGTGAAAATGCTTCCCTGTAAATCAAAACTTTTTCATTGACAAGAACATTTGTCAAGAATTCAGCTGACTCTAAATGCGATTGTTTCTTAGCCATGCAGTTTTCCAGCTGCACTCACTTTATTTTGACTCTAAACCCCTCTAAATGAATAGCACAATTCTAGTTCTTACAAGTAAAGAATCTGAACGCAAGAATGTTATGAAAATTTTTAAAAAATTGCTCTGCTGGGTATATGGTTTTACTTCTCTCTGCAAATGATGCAACAATTTTGTCATAAGACAGCGCTCTGCACTCTAGACTGCTGAAACCCGGGTTTCTAAAATGCTGCTGCTTTGGAAGTGACAATTGGCTGAGGTTGATCTGAGATACATCTGCCCTTTCATAGATTCTCAACAGTTTCGACATTGACTCAGGGCTGCTGCGCTGACACACTGTTGTACTCACTAGGCAGCCTCTTCTCTAATTGCTACATGTCTCTATGATTTATTATTTGTAATTGAAACTCAATAAAAGAATTTAAAAATTAATTTTTTTAGAACTAAAGCTTTTCAAAGAAATTCTTTTGAAATGAAGCCTTCATTATTTTTGACTATCAAAACAAAGTAAGTAATGGTTCACATATGAATTGGGAACTGCGTAATAATTTCTGGTGTTTGCTCCAGCTTTATCTAAGCTCGAGCCATGTCTAGACTTGACCATGCAGTTAAGTTACCCGCGACCATTGCTGAATACGGGCTCTGAATAAAGAATTTGTGGTTGTTTGGCAGGATCCAAGACTTCCCCTCCACTGCACATTTCAAACCTCATTTTGAGTAGCAGAAGCTGGGATCATGAAAACATCCCATTTGACTTTTAATAAGAGCATCTGAAGACCAAGTTGCTTCAGAGGGTGTTGTGACTGCAGCTTAGAGTTTATTCTGTTTATGTGCTGCCTTCTCTGTACAAATATGTATGTGGAATTTAGTTTACACTGGCATAAATGGCTTGACTTACTGCCTTTAGAGTTTTGTGCTGATGCTGATGATAGGTGGGCTTCTACCCATTTATGCTGGTGTAATCTGTGTATGCTCATGTAACCTGTGTATGCTGGTGTAATAACCCGTGTACGCTGGTGTAATGTATGTATGCTGGTGTAACCCGTGTATGCTGGTGTAATGTACGAAGGCTGGTGTAACCTGTGTATGCTGGTGTAATCCGTGTATGCTGGTGTAACCCGTGTATGCTGGTGTAATGTACGAAGGCTGGTGTAACCCGTGTATGCTGGTGTAATGTACGAAGGCTGGTGTAACCCGTGTATGCTGGTGTAACATACGTATACTGGTGTATGCTTCTTGGAAGGCTGTCACAATTATCAAAGGAATCTATTTCCATAGAGTCGTGTGAAATCTTTTTGTTGACCTGTAGTAGCCCCATTTTCTAAGTTCTAAATTTTAATTTAATATTAGAAAAGAAGTCATTGTCCTTGGTATCAGGTGTTCCTTTCAGATCTCAATCAAATGTCTGGAACAAGTGGTGCTTGGTGGTATACTTTGATATAATTGAAGATTATTTAGTGCTTTGGCAATTAAAGGGTTTTTAAAATAAGAAATAAAACAGAAAAGTATTTAAAAATGCCCACTGCATAATTTTCACTCAACACTTCTTTATCTAAACATTATTTTTGCTATAATAGAGCAAGCGGAACTATGGAAGGAAAAGGGACCACTTTTAATCTGCTGTTTAAATTGAGACATGTATTTAGTTGACATTATTACTGAGACAAAAGTAGAGTCACATGGGATGATAAGAAGTAACAGAGAGAGATCTACTTATACCATGGAAATGAAGCCCCCAAATAGAATAGAATTACTATTCAAAGGCTTCACAAAGAAGGGCGACAGCTACCATCACTTTTATGTGTTTGTCAAAAATTCAAAGGCAGAGGGAGAGTGGGGGAAATATAATGATAAAAAGAAAGAAAATCAGAAAAGAAAAAAAAGTCAGGTGTGGCCTGACTCAATGCTGTGGGTGGGCAGAAAGGAGTAGGTTAACTAGAGACAGCAATGGGGATGTGTTTGTTTCGGGGAAACAGGGAGTAGGTTAACTAGAGACAGCAATGGGGATGTGTTTGTTGGGGGGAAACAGGGAGTAGGTTAACTAGAGACAGCATTGGGGATGTGTTTGTTTGGGGGGCACATTTGATTTTTTCTAGTTGGTCTGAGTTGAAAGGCGGAAAACAAGAAAACGAAACCCAGCCCTTCCTTATTGATGGGAGCCTGAGTATTCTGAGGGGGCTACTCCAGAGACTGAGCATCAGCGTTCTGTTGTCATATGTGATTTTCCATTGCCTTTATATATGCAGGCACTCAACAGTTCATACAGTGTCTGCCCATCACACACACACACACACACACACACACACACACACACACACACACACACACACACACACACACACAACTATGGTATAAAACCATAACCAGGATAACGATCGGAATATAGCTTATTCAGGTTTTCTAGTCCTCAGTTGTGCTTAGTTATACCAAACCCACAATAAGACTTCATGCAGCTAGAACACTACACCGACTCAGAGAAGACTGAAGAGAGCAGCTCCGCCACTGCATCATCTCCAGGGGCCTTTCATAATGTCACCACACTCTGCCTCTACCTTGCTCCGTCTCCAAACTTTGGCAACTACCGATTGGCTCTCCATCTGTAAAATTTTATAGTTTTTAAAATGTTACATAAATAGAATTGCACAGTATGTGGTTTTCTTGAGATTTGCTTTTTTGTTTTAGCAAAACAAATTAGAAAGTCTTTGCTTTTTAATTACCCAAGTAATACATGAATGAGCTCTCCTTATGCAACATTAAAATGGTAAAAATGAATTTAAAGATCTCCTTGCTAACATACTTTCAAACTAAAGCTCATTCCTAAAAGTAATTAAATGTTGATTTAGCCTTTTTTATTTAAAATAATTCTCTATTTATTTTCATAATTTTGCTATGATAAATCTTCAGTGAGCATTTTCCTGTATCCCTCTTTTTGTTTGCATGTGTTAGTTTTTCCTCTATTCTTAATACCTAAATGTAGGATTGTCGGTAATAGAACTGAACATTTACACTTTAAGTTTGAAGAGATATTATCCAAAGTTCCTTTTTATGTGCCTATGCTCATTTGTAGATTTGACAATAGTAGCCAAAATATAACTTCTTTCTAGTCCCTAATGCAGATAAGATTTGAGATTTTTTAATCCAATCTTATAAGTGAAGAGTTTCATCTTATTTTAATTTAATTAGGTTATTAAATTTAAAGGTACATATTCTGAAATTATTTTCATTTCTTGTAATTTCTGCTGTTTTGCAATGCCTCATGTTTTTGTTCTATTTATTAGTTATTAACTTTCTTATTTTTACTATAGGTTTAAAAAGAATTAAATTATTCTATGGATATTAGTCATTTATTTTAATTGTATTTGCTTTACAAACACACTGCCATGTTCTTTTGTTAACATCTTACTGCTATATATGAGTTTATAACTTTGATGCTTAAAATTTGATATTCAATTATTACTTTGAACATTTTGTTTTGAAAGAAAGTCTTTCCATCATTCATTTTAATCACTATTTTTGTGGTTAAATGGTATTTTAATAATATGGCCTTAGGGCAGATTTCACTATGTTCCTGTACTGTTTCAGGCATTTTATCCGCTTTGCTGTCTTCATGTCCTTACAACTTGCTTTTGACCATTTCTAAGAAGAAAACAGTGTTTGTTTAGAATTATTGGAACAGTGGATTCATGATGCGAGTACCACTTAAGACCATGTGGACAGTTTCACCTTCAAGAAAGTACAAAACGTTAGAAAGCCCAGATATACAAATAGTAAGTTCCATATAAAGGCAAGCTCCAAATATGAATACGAACATGGATTCCGCATAAGACAGGTTAATCTGGCCACACTTGGTCATTCAGGTACGTCTAATATCGGGCTATTAACCAGTCTCTTATCATCACACAAAAACTAAGTTTATGCAGTATAATAAAGTTTATTCAGTTTTCTGCCTGTTATATTTATAATTTTTTAAAAACTATATCTTTATTTTTGCTATATGAGTGTTTTTCTGCATGCATGTCTATTTACCATGTGTATACCTGGTCCTTGTGGAGGTCAGAAGAGGGCATCAGATCTCCTGGAACAGGCACTGTGAGCTACTTTATGGGTCCTGGGAATCAAACACAGGCTCTCTGCAAGAGCAATCAATGCTCTTAACTTCAACCATCTCTCCAGACTACATTTGTAATTCTTATGGAAGTATTTTAAGGCTAAATTGGCTACCACTAAAAATAAACAGTGATAATCATTATAACTTTTTTTTTTGAGAAAACTTCTCCAACTCTTTCTGTATTAAGTAACTGTGTATAATTTGTAGTCATAGCAGCACTGCAGCCTTGACGACATCAGTCCCCACAGTCAGGCATCCACAGTCACACCAGCACTGTATCCTTGCCAATATCAGTCCTAACAGAGTCAAAGGCATCTGATTCTGAACACAGGTGTACTCTAGCACTTTTGCAAGTCCAACAGAAGCAACCCCGAGGCAGCAAGATTATAAATTCAAGGTCAGTGTGGACTAGATAGCAGTTTCTAAGATGTCACAGAACTCTATGAAGAAATGTGGTAAAATATACACATTGGAATTGATTTAAAAAAGAGGAAATCGCTTAACTAAAGTTTTATTCCCTTACTTCCCGCGTTCAGTCAGTTTCCAATTTCTCAAATCCTCCTCCTCCATTTTCTTGTTATTATAGTTATGTCTTTTATACTCCATTTCCTCGTTACTCTTTCTCCTCTTCCCTGTCGCCTCAGTACTGGGAAGTAAACTAGGGCGTTACGGCAAGCACTCTACCACTGAGGTATATTCCCATCTTTATCTATGTCTACAAATTGGTTTACATTTTTATATTCTCATTTACAGTCTTGCCATCCAACCTGTTTCCCCCCTGTCTTTTTGAAGGTCTTCTCTAAAAGCAGGTACCAAGACAAAGGCTCTTTTTCTGTTGGGGTATTTGAGAATTGATTTGAAGGAAAAGAAAGGAACAGAAATGAGCATCTGAGAAAAGTGGAACAAGCAAAATATGTTATCAAACTGAGTTCCTTCAGAAGTCCCGTATAATAAACTTCAGAATTGCACAGGGATGGAGCAGCAAAAGGGAACATTTTCCCACCAATTTCAGTCTACACTGTTCAGGAGTTTCTCAGCCAGTGTTCACTTCCAGAGAGAATCCAGCAGACACTATTATGGGATTGCAGCAAAGGATTTTGCAGAGACCAAGAGAACATGGCTGGCTTCACAAGTTTGGGGACCTATGTGCTCAAGAGGGGACAGAACTTGAAGGTTGTGATGCTTGGTTTAACTTTGTATTCTCACTGCTTTGAAATCTATAATTATTTATGAATGAAACATCTTGTGTTTGTGTTTCTGCTAGACTGTAAATTACACAGTATGTTGTGCTACAGGAACACAGTGGCCATGAGATGTGAGGTTTTTGGGTCAAATCTGCAAGCAACTGTGGTAAAAAGGTGAATCAATAGAATATGAAACGGGGCCTAAACATTCTACAGTACATGTCCCATGCATGTATCTGCATGTTTATGTCTATTCTACCCATGATAATAATAAGCAGTTATGACCCAGAAATCCTGATGCCATTCTGCATAGCAGAAAACACATTTCTTCAACAGTATTCAGAGCATGGGGTCTTTCTGCTTTGAGCGGTCCTAAGGGTCACCCTGGAGGCTATGATATAAGTATGGCAAGCTAGTCACTTGGAATAAATGTTAGCATGAGGTCACAGGGTCTCTGAATAAGCCAGCCTCTCACTTCCTCAGGTTCCTCCTCAGCACCGGCTGTGAAGAATCTCCACCAGTGTGGCAAAGTACAGATGAGGGCTGTTGTTCAAAGCCCGAGCTTTGGGAACGGATGGTAGAGAACCAACAGGAGTGATTTAAACTATGGTTGCCCATACATTGTATCCTTGTCCAAGACTACTGTGTAGGATCTAAAACAAAGTGTGAGTAAGGTCTTTGAGTGTTTGATCCTGCTCTGGTGTGCTGTGCCTCTACTCAGTAACTTCTGCACCCTTTAAAGGGCCAGGAGCTATGAGTGGTTTTTTTTTTGTTTGTTTGTTTTGCTTTTTTGTTTTTTTGAGACAGGGTTTCTCTGTAGCTTTAGAGCCTGTCCTGGAACTAGCTCTTATAGACTAAGCTGGCCTTGAACTCACAGAGATCCACCTGCCTCTGCCTCCCGAGTGCTGGGGTTAAAGGCAATGCCAGATGAACTAAGAGTGTTTTAATCGGTCCTAAGGTAAGTTTTTATTATGAGAAACTAGGTAAAACTAGACAGCACAGAGGGAACAGTTTAGCCTAAGTGACAGTTTGTTTCACAAACTAAGTAGATACCAAATACTACTTGTGTTATGATCAGGACCACTGTGTCAGGATTCGGAGAAAGCAATCTTAACCAGAGCAGAAAGCTGAGGGTGACTATGAACCCAGCAAGCAATTTGCTTAGTGATCTGGCAGTGTGATTTTGGGGTGTTAGTCACCCTGGAAATCAGGCAGCAATTGTCATTAATTATTTGCTGTCTCACTACTTTTATTTTCTTTAAGATACAACTCTAAAGACATGAGGAAACAAATGATTATTGTTTAGGATTAAGGAAAGACAGATGCCAGAATTCCCTTGTCAAAGGATGAAACTTGTTTTTATTAGATTGAGAAAAGACCCGCTGTTGAAGTTCTTTCGTTTGTGTCTCCCTTGCTTACATGGATTCTGCTGAAGTAATTCACCATGAAGAGCAAGTCATGTTAAGATGTACAAGCCATGTCTTTGGCACATACTCAGGGCACTGAGGTTGCCTGTGGGTACCTTGTAAGTAAAATTATGAATGGGTTGAAAGGATTTGCTGCTTTTAGTATTTTGCGCTAAACCTTTCAAGAGGAAAACAGCCACTTAAGCCCTGGACACTGAACTTCTCTCCGTGTCCTTGTAAATTAATTCGTGACTATCTTGAAAACAGAGGACAAACCTTTTGAAAACCAGGGCTTGCTTCATCAGCAGCTGTGCTCAGCTACCCTAAAGAGGGTCTTTGAAAAGTTTGAGCTCTAAATGGACACGTTTAAAACGTAAAAAATCAAACAAACAACAAGCGTTAAACAGTTTACGTTTGCACAGTTGGTGTGTAAATGTGCCCATTTTTAATGAAGAAAATGAGGTCCCTGCCTGTTGGGGTCTGTTAGAAGTTCTCTGAGCAGCCATGGCGTGTTTCCCCGACCTGCTGCCAGGTGGCGCTGTGTGGCAGTGGGTACCGTGCTGGGTAAGGCAGAAAATGTGGACTCCCAACCTGACATTTTTTTATTGTATCAGTAGAATCACCAGTTCTAGTGGAAGCGTGAACATCAACTCATTTTTTTATGAATCTCCGCATCTTCTCTCCATAACTGTAGTTAAATAAGTGTTAATCTTCGCTTTTGATGAGAAGAGCCTGTACTGGCATCTTATCACACTCTGGGTTTAAGGGGAAACTACTGTCTTTCATTATAGCTGATGCTTATGCTTTTAAAATTATTCTGACTTGAGTAAAAGGAGCATCAAAAATTATTTTTTTTCCAGTAGATAATTTTTTATTATACTTTGGAAGAGTCAGTCCAGAATAATTTAAAGGCAGTGGATAGATAAAATACAGTATAACTTAACATGCATAAGCATAGACTTAAGCTAGCAGCTCTTTTTCTCTTAGGAAAATCTGTGTAATATTTTCCTTCAATGACAAGGCTTTTGTCTATCCCCTTCCCCAAATATAGTGATAGACATTCTTAAAGTCATCAACTTTCTTTTTCTTCTTCCAGCCTAATTATAAAATACTTTGGTGTTTCTAATAATCCTTCACAAAACTTATGAGAACAGTTGACAGTCACCTGTACTTACCTGGTTTCCCTATATTGCCATGATAAAATTTTTGCATATATCATTTAATAATAATTTTTAAATGTGACAGTCTTCCTGATAGTTTCCTCTATAAACTGGATCTTCTTAAGCTATTAATCAAGACGCAGCCATGACTTTGACCTGTTGTGTCAACCACTGTGGGGCTGACCCTATACTTCAAAGTGACTCTCAGATTAATCTTCACAGAGGAAGTTTGCTAGCCCAACACAGGCGACATATATCAGTTCCCAAATTGTTACAAATATTTTCTTTCTATTGTCATTGCACATCTAAACCCTCCAAAATATATAACTGTATAAGGAAAATGAGTTTTTGATATGAAAACCCTACAGGAAGTATGTCAATATTGTTGCTTGGAGTTCTAACTGATAGTATTTAAAAGAAGTTAGCAGTTTCACAATCTACATGAAATAAGGCAGTTTTCATATGGTTACTAGCCTTCCTCTATCTTCCTGCTAGAGTCATCTAGGCCCTAGGTCCACAGGAGAGCTGAACTCATGTCTGGATCTTGATTAAAATGCAACCTAAGGAGTTCCATGGTTTATATAGGTAACTGCCGGGGAGAAGGACCACATTTAATAATAATTATTACATTTTCTATGCAGAATTTATTAGGGCAACATAAAGAAATCAGATCAGGATGAGTGTGACTGTGAATCGTGTTCAAAGGGTTTGTGAAGGGAAATACCTGTACTGAATGCCAATCAATAAGAGCACTTTTCTCAGAGTGAGTATCCATAACAGTGTGGCACAGTGAAATCAAGAGTGCGCTGGGTAAGAGCTGCAATTTAGAAGAGCTTTAGTTTACGGGAGGCAGAAAGACTTCATTTGCAAGGACTCATGGAAGTAAAGGATGCTTATTTCAGAATCGCTAACTGCACAGGGAGGACTTGAAAGAGGGCCTTTTAGAAGTAAAACAAACCTAGACCTTTTTTCTTTTATGGTAAATTAGACTGTGCTCTTCTGACTAGAGCAGTGTTTGCAGATACAAATCACTTCCTGGGCTTCGTTGCCATCATTATTATTGGTGGTTTTCGAAACAGAATTTTTCTGCTTAGCCCTGGCTCTCCTGGCATTCAATCTGTACAGCAGGCCGGGTTTGAACTCAGAGATCTGCCTGTCTCTGTCTCCCGAGTGCTGGAATTAAAGGTGCGTGCTACCACCACCTGGTGTGGGATTCTGTTGCCAAATGTGTAATGAATGCTTGTGAGACGGAGGTGATGCTTAGGTTTGGCTAAGAGGAATTACTGCTACCTTCCCTTCCTTTGCTTCTTTTTTCATTGGAAGTCAAAGAAAACTAAAAAATGGAAACCACTGAGAGAGGAAACAGTTTGCAAACTGAGCAGGAAAACGCATTATCATTGTTGTTGTTATTGTTAGCAAGTGGTTGGTCTGCTACTGCTCTTCACCTCCGACTCCTAAACAAATGTTTTAAATCACAAGTGAGTAGGAAACGGGTGGGACTTCAGAGTCCTTACTGTACAAGCAGATAACAATATTCACCGTTCTAAAATATAAATTTGGCTGGACAAAATACATGTTCACTGGCTGTATAATTTTGGAAAATGCATAAGTTCAGTTTTAAAGAGGATCCAAGAGAATACAACAGATATGCGTTGTTACCTGGTCAGAGGCAGAATGTTTATTACTACAAAAATGACTAAGAACATTTAAATGAAACGAGTGTTAGGTTAGAAAACAATTCATCAGAGTGGGACAAAAGTAGAAAGAATAGCATGTCATGACAGCAGCAGAGACTGTGTGTCTGGAAACTCCTCCTTGAGAGTGTTCAGATACCATGAGCAAAAGTGAGTGAGCTTTCTAGGCTGCTCCAGTTTCTACGATCCCTTAACAAAGCACTTTGGGGCACCTTGCGTGGGACACCATAATGGCCTGCGGCAAAATTGTCCAAACAATTTCCACATTAATGCTTGGCTCACCTCATTATTGAGGCGTATCACTATGTACTCCATGAAGCTCAGACCTGGAACTTGACTATAATGATTTTTTAAGTTCATTTCATAATCAGTGGTGCAATGCTTCATATTCATATCCACAAATAGGAAAGGTTTTGGTGATTCCACATGTAACGAATCCTATACAGCATTAAAATTATGCAATTTATTTTTGTGAAATATAAAAAATGACCAGAATGATATGGAAACCCCAGAGTGCAGATTTCCTTTTTATTAGTACTGCCTTTTTCTTTCATCTCATACAGCACCCAATTTAGGGCAAAGACAAAACGAAAGTGTATCTTGAATATGCATCACAGATTCCAAAAATGAAAAGAAATTGGATTTGGATAGCACTTACTAAATAGACAGATATGATACATGGTAAGAAGGTACACTGTCTGCCCTGTGATAGATTAAACTACTTTGTAGGAAAATTACTGTGAGCTAGTCACCACCACCACCGTGGCTAAATCTTTAATAAAATTCTCTTCCATATTCAGGAGTGAGGTATGAAGTACACAATAAGCAAAGTGAAGTGGAGTGCCATTTATCAAACACCAGCCAGGTCTGTAATCCACTATATCCTTTCCGTGTACTCTATTTGTCTTTATTGTTACAAGAAGGGATATTTATCCAGAGCAGTGGGCATGGAGCTATGATAAACCTCCTCCTTCTCCTCTTTCCCCTGTCTTATTCCCATTGTCAGTCTTAGTGTAATTTGTTTCATTTTAGGTGGTCCTTTCATTGTTTAAAATTCTTTTCTGTCTTTCTCTCCTTGGCCTTACTTCAAAATAAGCATTTAGGTCTTGAGAAGTGACACCAGAAATTGGGGTGTCAGGGGAATGCTAACTTCTACCACGGAGGACTGCCTGGGATGCAATTGGTGAGGCCTTAGAATGCCTCTTGACAAGATAGTGATGTAAAAGTGTTGTATCTAGCCCCTGGGTGGCAGTGTACAGCAAGTCCTGATGCCAACAAAAGCAGTTTAAGAGTTAAAGAGTATTTGCACTATGTATATGAGTTGTATGTGTGCACATGAACTCATGCACACATGCATCGTGTTTATGAAATATGCATATAGTAAATATGTGCATACATTATATATACATGTATGCAGAACTGACATAAATTATATATATAGTGTATGTGCATACATTATATATACATGTATGCAGAACTGACATAAATTATATATATAGTGTATGTCCTATGTATGCATTGTGTAGTTTTACAACTGCTTCCAACCTAAAGGAATAAAAGAAACCTTTCTCTCTGAATGTTACTAACTCTCTAATTCATCCCGGATTTCTAAAGTAAAACTTTGATGATATTAACAGAAGTAGCCAGTACTTTAAATTCTTACACTAAAAAGTTCTTGCAACTCCAACTAAGTAATGTCTGAGGTGTCACTGAAGCAACGAGACATGGAACAAATGCAGGAGAAGGGTCTGGAGCAGTGGGAATGGGGGTGGGACGTTTGGTGCCCTTTACTCTGCACACTGCCTGTTTAGGTAGCACCCTTGAGACTGAGTTACTTTTAGTACTATTCTAATCCCTTTCATCGTTTGAATGGCAGTTTTATGACAAAGCACTTCCAGTTAGAGTCCCTTTGCTCTGGAGTGATAGAGAGCAATTGGGGAGATGTACAAGGCAACGCTGGGAATTACAGCTGCATTTATAAATGCAGATGCTATTGAAAGGAGCAGTCTTAGGCAGAATGACCTTAGGTCTCTCCCTATGTCTGAGCAGAGGCAGGCATAACGCTGGTGAGAGAGATGCTCTTGTTGTTTGCTATGGATGGCTCTTTCCGTTTTCCTGTGTCACTGTTTCTTTTTTTTCAGCTGTCATGGTAACATAATAAACATAAACACTGTTCAGATTAATTATTATAAATTTGTCATGCTACGATTCAGTTAACTGATTTTTGAAGAAGATATTCAGCTCAACTATAGGTCCTTAAATATTTGTGGTCATTTATTGTTATCCAGCATTAGATCAATTCTGCCTTTTGATAATCTATGTCTTATGGAAAAATAATTATTTGTGAAAGAAAGGGTGGAAAAAGAATAGATAATGTCCATCAAAATTCACAATACAAGAGGAAGTGGTGGTTCTCTCTGCCTTGTGTTGGTAGTTTCTACATACTTTATCATTTCATGAGTTTTCTTTATCCATAGTGTTCCATAAGTAGAAACCAAACTTCCTGGTTCAGCTTGACTGCTTTAAAAATTAAGAGCTATTTTGTAGTATTGGTTTATTGGTATTACATAATAACAAGGTTGCCAGTATGCAGTTGTATCTGTGTATACTAAACTAAAATTATGCAATATGGGCTAAAAAGAAAAAGACTTTTCTCCATAAGGCTTTTCCAAATCCTTTAAAAGCAGCTGTACGTTGTCCCCTTATCCCTTAAGTTCTTCATCAAAGTATCAAGAAATAAAAAAGAAATCAATTTATTCATTTCCTGTCTTTTTTTCAACCAAAATTAAGGTAACTTTAAAAATATATGAAATAAATGTAAAAGTAAGTAAGGGCAGTGGCATTCGAGCAACCTGGAGACTGAGGAAATAGTGCACCCTGCATCAATGCTAGGGGCCAATGCCCTCTGGGAAGCCCTGCGCGATGACAAAAGGTGCACAGAGTTCTAGTTACCCCTTCTCTAGGAGTCAGAACAAGGAGGGAAACCATTCCAAGACACATCGTGACAACATCCAGCTTCCTCAGGGGATGGGTACTAGCTTTGGAACTGGTACCTTGGCTCATGGGACACTTACTACCATTCAGACGGCTTGCATAGAAAAAGAAAGCTATTCTTCCTATAGGATATGATAGGCATACCTATTACTATAGTAAAAAAGAGTTATAGATTATGGAGCATCTTGTTAATAAAGTATCAGTGAGAGTTGTTGACTACTCATGTGTTCTACACTGTTCCTGTGTGTCTGGTACTGCAATAAGTGGAAACATTTGTGGGAACCTCTGGCTCCATGAAACTTCCAACCTTTCTCTGAAAATCAACAGCCTAGGCCATCCAGATTGGCATGGGCCTGGTGGCGACATGGCCCTCAGATACCAACATGGACACAGTTGTGACCCAATTATAAATTTCTTATCCCCTGCAACACGTATTTTCTTGAAGCTTTATCTTTGAATTATGACTCGCACACTAAACTATTCCCTTCAAATTTTTCATACATCCTATCAGCAGTGACTGTTAAATGCATCTTTCATCAAAGGAGTTGTTTGGAAGGCATAAAAATGTATTCATCCTATTGGAAAAATAGTATTTTAGTATATAAAGCAATTTACTAAAAACTGTAATTTCTACTGTTGGAGTAACTTGACTAAATTTTGCTAATAATATTGAACATGATTTTACTTTAAAGTACAGAGACCTAGCATTACAACCAAGCTATCTTCTTGGTTCTATATATCTGCCCTAAAGGTTTTGATGCTGCCATTAAATTGTTTTTCCTCCTATGTAAATGCATCTCTTCAAACAGTTTGTTTATTTCCCTTTTGAAACTAGTTTCTAAAACATTGGGGAGAAAGAAGAACAAATGCCCTGAACGAGGATTATGAATCCAATATTGATAAGAAAAATCTTTCCAGAAAATTTCAGATTCGTAATAAGCTAGAAAAAAACCATGTTGTCATTGTAGATATCGTAGATGGTCAAGCTGCTCAATTTACAATGATGTAAATCGTGGTTTGGTGTGATTTTCCTTACTAGCTTGTTAGAGAGATCTGCCAACCCTTAAAAAAGTAATTTCCAACTCCTAATGCATACATATATGTACACACATATATGTATATATAAACATATATTATATATAAACACATATAATATATGCTCTGAGTATTTCATATATTTTATTCTGATCAGCTCTCCCTAAATCTACTCCCATTTCCTTCCTACCTTTTCTAATTTAAGAAAGAGTCTACCAGATTGAATTTGTGCTGTCCCTATGCTCTCGGGTATACAGTCATCCACTGGAGTGTGATCCACCCATCAGGGGCTACATCCTTAAAGAAAACTGCTTCTCTTTTTCACACAAGATATCAATGGCTAATAGCTCCTTAACTAGGGGCAAAATTCATCCCCACCTTCGTTCTCTATACTGCTGTTTGTCTGGCTTTTGCTTGAATAGGTATTGTGAATACTGTCATAACTTCTGTGAGTTCATGTGTGCACCTGCTCTGTTATGTCCAGAAAACAGGTTCCTTGTAATCATCCACTATCTCTGGCTTGAGAGGAATGATTTGACATAGATGCCCCATTTAACACTGAGAAGTCTTCAGTCTCTAATTCTCTGAAATTGACCAGCCATGCAAATTCTCCATATTAATTACTATCTGCTACAAAAAGAAGCATATCTGATGAGAATTCAGATATACACCAATCTGTGTATATCAGATTGTATAACAAACAATGATTCAGTAGGAGTTAGTTTTATAGTGCATCCATTTAGCAGAACAATAGTAGTGGGCTCTCCTCTAGTACCTACCACTAATCTTGCCACAGGTTCCTGGTTCTGATCACAATGCCAAGTGTGGTTTTCATCTTGTATAGAAGGACTTAAATTTGATTTTAAAAATATTTTCCTACAAAGTCAGTCATTTTTCGGTCTTACTGGGTTTGCTTCTGAGTGAGATTGATAATTTCTTTCCTTTTGTCGTGTGCATAGTTCATTCCAGCACTATGAAAGCTCCCCAGCAGGGGTGAAGTACAGATCAGTACAGCCTGCATTTTCCTTTTCTAGGACTCAAGTACATAGTGTCTTCAGGAAGAGGATCTTACAGATAAGAGTCAAGCTGAGTCTGAAATCCTGGGTTAGGCAGATATTTCTCTTGATATGATATCAAACCTGAAGTTCACATTACAAAAGTAATATTTGATTTTTAACACAATTGGAAACTTTTATTTTCCAAGAATCAACCCAAAGAATAGGATAAGACATTTACAAATATATTTAAATAAGGAATTGTATGTAGAATATAGAAGGACCACCTACAAGTGCAATAAGATAAAGGATAACAGATCTTGGCAATAGCACGATCAGTCCCCAAAGCAATAAACTGGCAGAAAATAT
>PVIU01004365.1:102080-128427 GCA_004026605.1 Ondatra zibethicus | reverse complement strand
AGACAGAGGTCTGATCTCCAAAATATACAAAGAACTCAAGAAATTGAACACCAAAAGATCACATAATCCAATAAAAAAATGGAGTACAGACCTAAACAGAGAACTCTCAACAGAGGAATCTAAAATGGCTGAAAGACACTTAAGGAAATGTTCAACATCCTTAGTCATCAGAGAAATGCAAATCAAAACAACTCTGAGATTCCATCTAACACACCTGTAAGAATGGCCAAGATCAAAACACTGATGACAACTCATGCTGGAGAGGTTGTGGGGAAAAGGGAACACTCCTGCATTGCTGGTGGGAATGCAAGCTGGTTCAACCCCTTTGGATGTCAGTGTGACGATTTCTCAGAAAATTAGCAAACAACCTTCCTCAAGACCCAATAATACCACTTTTGGGTATATATCCAAAGGATGCACAATTGTGCCACAAGGACATGTGCTCAACTATGTTCATAGCAGCTTTGTTTGTCATAGCCAGAAACTGGAAACAAACTAAATGCCCCTCGATTGGAAAATGGCTAAGAAAAATGTGGTGCATTTACACAATGGAGTGCTACACAGCAGAAAAAAACGACAGCTTGAATTTTGCAGGAAAATGGATGGAACTAGAAAACATTATTTTGCCAGGCAGTGGTGGCACATGCCTTTAATCCCAGCACTTGGGAGGCAGAGGCAGGCGGATCTCTGTGAGTTCGAGACTAGCCTGGTCTACAGAGCTAGTTTCAGGACAGGCTGCAAAGCATCAGAGAAACCCTGTCTTGAAAACCAAAAAGAAAAAAAGAAAACATTATTTTGAGTGAGGTAACCCAGACACAGAACGACAATTATCACATGTACTCACTCATAGGTGGTTTTTAAACATAAAGCAAAGAAAGCCAGCCTACAAACCACAATCCCAGAGAACTTAGACAAAAATGTGGACACTAAGACAGACTTACATAGATCTAATCTACATGGGAAGTAGAAAGTATAAAAAGACAAGATTTCCTGAGTAAATTGGGAGCATGGGGACCTTGGAGGAGGATTGAAGGGGGAAGAGAGAGGCAGGGAGGGGAGCAGAGAAAAATGTAGAGCTCAATAAATATCATGGAAAAAAAAGAAAGAAAACAAGAAAATAACCATAAAATTAAATTAAATGCAGTTAACATAGGAGACCTGCCCTTTCCTGGATGAAGACAGAAGAGGAGGAGTTTGGTTTGGGATAGAAGGGGAGGTGGAGGGGAGGGAATAGTGGGGGGGGAGGATGGAGGTAGAGGCTGTGGCCAAGATGTAAAATAAATAGATGAATGAAAATTTAAAAAATAAAAAGAAATGCAGTTAAATAGGAACATTCAGTGTGAGGGATGAAGAAATGAGAGATGGCATGATGGGGATGAAGCTAGAAGAGGAGCCTGGGATCTAATACCGAGAGGCCTAAGGTTATATGGTAAGGTGGGTAAATTTATCCTGAGACCCAACAAATATTAGTAAAGGATAAACATGGTTGACCTTGGTTTAAAGGAATAATAACTGCACAGGCAGTGCAAGTGATAAGCTGCCTTAGGAAGAGATTGTTCAGTTTAGAATAGTGATGCAGGGGTCATCCCAGTAGCTGTAAGGCTGAGGGAGGAGCCCCACAAGCCTGAGGCCAGCATGGCTTACACAGCAAGACTATATATCAAAATAAATGCAGTGAAAAAAATAATACAGTGAAATAAACAATTCACAAGAGACTTTGTAGAAGGTAGTGGCATTGGAGGTGTAAACTCAGATAATTTGGGGCAAATTGTCAGTTTAAGTAGAGAACATCAGAATTAAGGGGAAGGATGAAGAAAGAAAGGGCTAGAGGGATTTCTGGCCTAGCGAACTGGGTAGATGCTGTAGTCATTAACTGCAGTCCGGAATGTGCAAGAAAATCTACGTCGTAAGAGTCTGAAATCAGAATTTAACAGTGTGTTCTACAGGGTTTTTTTGTTTTTTTTTTTTTGTAATAGTATTCACCAAAATCAAGTATAAAGCTTTCTCAAAATGCATATACCCAACTTTAGAACAAAGAGACTCCATGAGCTGGAGTATATTACGTCCTCCGGTCCAATCTTGCCCCTCCTCCTTTCTTCTTCCTTTCCCTCCTGGAACCTTCCCTTCCCTCCTCTATTTCCTCTCTAAAAGTGTTTGTGGTAAATACCACCATAAGCAGAACCCGATAGCAACTCATGGAAAATAAAGTCTTAAAGAAGAGTGGGGCAAAATATCAGGTATTGAATTATAAAATATTTATAATTTAACTGTTGATAATTACCAAGAATGAGAAAATGACTCAAGTGGCAAAAACATTAGCAGAGATAAAAGATCTCAAAACAGTGAGGAACAGTTTGACTTTTAACTAAGCGTTTGAATAACTGAGTTTCCATATAAAGAAAGATGAGATTCGATATTTCCAAGAATAATTTTCAGAGACCAGATGTTGACATATAAAATGTACATCTTGTAGTGTAGAACTACAGGGAAACTCCTTAGAGACGGGAAAAGCTCCCTAGCCATGTCAAAATCATGTATAGTCAAGTGAAAGACCGCTGAGTGCCATCACATCAAATAGACGCCTCACGAGCAAGTACAAACATGAGTGATCGAGTGTGAAAGGCACTTTCCCCATATACAAACAACTAGTAACCTGACACAGAAAGAGTATTTTACGCGAAAAAATGCAAAGGATGTAAAAGTATTCACATCCTTTCTATAATGAGAAGTCCAAATTAAATCACTCAGATCTATCTCTCAACAATTAGTTTGGCAAAAATCTAAGCTTCACAGCACAGCCTTTTAGTACGGCTCTTGTGAGAAATGGGGTGGCCCACACCCTATTTTTACATTTTAGCTTACTGGAGTACAAAATAGAAAAAAAAAATCCCAACATGGGAGAAGCTGACAGCTTCTAACAGTTACATATGTAATCTCACATTCAAAAATCTGACTCAAAATGATGAAAATAGGTATATAGGAACTATTCAGTGAAGCAGTCACATTGTAGAAACAGCTTAGAGATAAACCAGTGTCTGCTGTAGGACAATGAATGAGTGACTCATGCACACCCACACACAAAATACTATGCACAGCTTAAGGAATGACAATGGCTGTGAAAGAGAGTACTTACCATTACTTTGTGATTTTAGGAAAATACAGCACTAAAAAAAGGCAGGGTAGAGGAAAAACTTACATGTTATCTAACATCTATATTTCACCTAGATTTTTGTCAAGTGAAATGATACATTAAGACAACAAAAGATGTCTAGCTATGAGAGAATGATGGAGCAGGGTGGTGAAAGAAAAGGGACTAGTTTGTGAATTTCTCATTAAAAAATCTGTTCAGTAGACATGGTTGGAGAACTACATAAAATAACTAATAGAAAACAGATTTGAGTACGTAAAACATCTACATGAAATATGAACTTGCATTTGGTAGAACAACTGTACAGAAAAGAATGAGCCATGTCCTTCTTAAACACTATAATGAGGACTAGGGGTGGGGCTCGACATGGAACATATGCTTAACATGTGTGAGCGCCTACATTCAGTTCTCAGCAGCTACCAAACAAACAAAACTGAATCATTTTCTAATGATACAATCCTCCTCCAGTACCCTAAGAAAACGAATTCCAAGGTAACGACAGAAACAACTTGGTATCACTAACAATATCCTTGTGCTATGCCTGTGGTTTACTGTAATACTCTTCAAGCATAGTCTAAGAGGTAGTAAACAAATTAATTGGTGTTTGGGGAATATTAACTTTTGCTATGGTACAAAAGAGAAACATGAAAAACTATTATGCTTTAAAGTGAACTCAGTCTAGTTTATATTTAAAACTGCCTATTTCTTAGCGTGTGCCCACTGTAAATATCTAGAAGCAGGGAGTAGTGTGATTTCAACCAGCCCACGCCCACGGTACTCAGGTTACACTCTCTAAACACCATCTGCCTGTGAGAATTCCCAGAAGCAAGAGCTAATTCCAAGTCTGGGGCAGAAATACTTAGGATGAATTTGGAATATCCTGCCATACTAAGTATGGAAACCATTAACAATTGTTGACGCCTTGTCAAAAAAACTTGGGAGCCAATTTGAGAGGACTAATATGAACTTCTCCCACTGGCCACAGGAGACAATGTACATCATTAAAAGTAACTAAGGAAAAAAAAAGTAACTGTAAGAGAAAAATCATAAGTATTTTTTTTAAATTCACATTTTTAAAAAAAATATTTATTTATTTATTATGTTTACAATATTCCATCTGTGTGTATGCCTGCAGGCCAGAAGAGGGCACCACACCCCAGATGGTTGTGAGCCACCATGTGGTTGGTGGGAATTGAACTCAGGACCTTAGGAAGAGCAGGCAATGCTCTTAACCTCTGAGCTATCTCTCCAGCCCTAAAATTCACATTTTTAGCTAGGGAACAGACTCTATTACTTTTGTTGCACTGACCAAATTCCTGACAAGAGGCAACCTAAGGGCTAAGCGCACTTTGGGAGTTTCAGGGAATAGAGCCTATCATGGCAGGGAATGCACAAGGGAGTCAACAGAACAGGAAGCAAGGAAAGGACAGGAAGTGGAGCCAGTACGTAAAGATCAGGGCCTGCCAGCAAGAGATCTACTTCTGCCAAGCCGGTCCTCCCTCCTACGGGCGCAGTCTCCTAAAACACTGGTGCTAGCTGGAGAAAAAAGTTCAAACACTGAGCCTATGGGGGACATTTTCTATCCCACTTAGAACAGGAACCATTGAGTATTTGTTCCTTAGGGTTTTGTTGTTGCTGTTCTTTTATCGATCTGTTTGCTTCTTTTACGTGCATGGGTATTTTTTGCCTGTATGTCTGTGCAACACAGGTGTGCCTAGTGCCAGAGGAAGACAGAAGAGGGTGTCAAATCCCCTGGGACTGCAGTTACAGACAGTTGTGAGCTGTTATGTGGGTGTTGGGAGTTGAACCCAGGTCTTTTGACATTCTTTGGCAGTGCTGGGGATGGAACCCACAGCATTCACAGCATCAAATGCATAATAAGGAACTGTTCTTCTACTAAAGAGCACAACCCCTGCCTTGTGGGCAGTGGTGGCTCACACCTTTAATCCCAGTACTCTATCCCAGAGATAGAGGTAGGTAGATTTCTGTGACTTGGAAGTGACCCTGGTCTTGAAAGTGAGTTCCAGAACAGCTAAGGCTGTTAAACTGAGAAACCCTGTCTGGGGGTGGGAGAACAGAGGAAAAAAAGAGCCCAGCCCCAACTCATTACTTTAAGATTGGGTAAATAAAAAAATAATTTCCTATTAGATGTTGACAGAAAGCCAAATTTGAAATTGTGTAAATAAATATACATGCACTTGTATGTTCATCTATAACACAAAACAGATTTGATTTTCAAAGAAGTTTAAAAATATCACAGAAAAATTAAAAATATCATTGGCCTAAACTAACAACAGTTCCAAGATACTGTGCCACATAGTGTATCTGACGGACAAAACTCTTTAGTGTTCTGATATCTAGAAGTTGTGGAAAACTGGAAAAGGAAATTGAGGAAGAGTCATTGCAAACTCTAGAATAATATTCTAGAAATTAAATTTAAGATATGGAAGCTGGAGATGAAGCTCTTTGGAAACTGCTTGCCTAGCATACAAAACACCTGAATTTGATCCCCAGCACACTAAATACGGAAACACACATATTTAGTTGCAAACTTGGGAGGAAAACAGGAGGACTGGACTTCAAGGTTGTGGAAAGGAGAGGAAGCCCTGAGTGTGTGAAGGCCTGAGTGGGCATGTGCTGTTGACATGGGCAGAGCAAAGTCAAGGACCAGTCTCAAACCCAGGGGAAATGGCAAAGGCCCTGCCTTGGGGAGGTGGGGCTCACAGGGGTGGCAAAGCCTTCCTCTGGTCCATGGACAGATGTTGACAGTGTCTGCAGAAAATGCCCACCATAGTTTATGCTCCCTGGATATTTCTGGCCTGAAGACTGTTCCCATAGAGATTGGTGACACTAACCTGTCTCCTTGTTCAGCTGTATGTAAGAGCCCTGCCTTGTCGTTTCTCTAGCAGCAGACAGCCCAGTCTACCCAATCCCAGCCTTGAATCCCAGCAAGGAATTCAAGACTAGTTTGGTAAATGTAGTGAGATCTGTCTTAAATAAGGGGGAAAAAAAAGCTTTTAATTATGAAGTATATCTTAATTTTCATTTTTTTAATTTTTGTTTTTGTTTTCTGAGACAGGGTTTCTCTGTATAACAGTTTTTAGTGGTCCTGGAACTAGCTCTTGTAGACCAGGCTGGCCTTGAACTCCCAGAGACTCGCCTGCCTCTGCCTCCCAAGCGCTGTGTTTAAAGGCTTGTGCCACCACTGCTTGGCTCATGAAGTATGTCTTAATAAGGTATTTCCCACACGTGTTTAAAGGTAGTTTTGTTTGTTTGTTTTGAGAAAGGGTTTCTCTGTAGCTTTGGAGCCAGTCCTGGAACTTGCTCTGTAGATCAGGCTAGCCTCAAACTCACAGAGATCTGCCTGTCTCTGCCTCCTAAGTGCTGGGATTAAAGCCATGCACCACTGCCTGGACAGGAAAGGGAATAACTAACAGAAAAAAAAAAATCCGCTGGGTGGTGGTGGCGCACTCCTTTAATCCTAGCTGTTTATGCCCTAGCAATAAGCTAAGCGATCTGAGTGAAGTCTGTTTCTCACTTCTCACCGAAGCAGGTATATCTCCTCTGGACTAAATTAAAAATCAATAGCTGCTAAGACTTTTTTTTCCTCCCTCCCTCCGTCCCTTTCCCTCCTTCCCTCCCTTCTTCCTTCTATCTCTCTTCCTTCTGTTTTGGTTTTTCTCTCTCTCTCTTTTGCTTTTTCCAAACAGGTTTTCTCTGTGTAGCCCTGGCTGCCCTGGAACTTGTAGCATCAAACTCAGAGATTTGCCTGCCTCTGCCTCCCAAATGCTGAGATGAAAGGCGTGCACCACACTTCCTGGCCACACCAGGTTCTTTTAAATACACTCTGCTGTCAAGCTAAGTGGAAGAGCATTTGGATTCACCTTTCTAAAATAAAACCTGTCTATTTTGGGTTCTCAGGGAACAGAAAACAACTCTGCCAGGACCCTAGAGATCTAAGCCTTCCCTTCACGAGAGACCATAATAAAAGTAAACATTTAGGATTTAGATAACGTTATCAGCAGCTTCTAGCTGGAAGTCGCTCTTGAATCATCACTGCTGATAATTTGACTTATTTTTGCAAATTCTGTGCACTTCCAGGATGCTTTAACTGATTTTTCCATTGCCCACCTTATCCAGTCTACGCTCATGACTCATTTCATTCAGGTGTGTCAATATTTTTCCCATTTATGTTACCCCAGTTCTCCCAAACACAAAGGCAAAGGAGTAATGTCTATGTCCTCCTTGTCCAAGCTATACTTAAGGGCCAAAATAAGACTTTTTTTGAGACTGGAAAAAGCAACACCATCATTAACATGAAAGAAGACAACTGTCAGAGAAAGCGTGGAAATCCTCCCCCACCTGGCCTACACACAACAAAGAGCACACTTAAGAAAGGCTTGCAAAATGCAAACACGGGAGAGGTAGGAATGTGGATGACCTAGAAGGGGCTGGGGCTTTTTGAGCACCTTTTCAGCTCAACAGCCCACTCCCATTTCTCAGGCATGTGTTCCTTTCTTACTAAACTGTCTCTATTTCTCCTTCTACTCATGTGTCTCTGGTGCAATTCTTTGTCCTTAGACACAAGAGCCTGGAAACTCCAGTGGGTATCCAGGGACTAGAATCCACACCTATAACACAATCAACAACCACAACTGGGAATCTGGCCATCTGTACTTGGAACCCTTGCAACCCATAAAAGATGTCTTCCTAGACAGTAGTCAAACAAACTTTATTCATACTAATGATACAGTAGCTCTTACACCAACAAAGGGGATAAGGATTCCTTTTGTTTCCAAGTTGCTTTATCTCAGATACTATTGTTGGAGCTGACTTCAGGATCACTAGAGACCCATTAATGTAACAGAGCTCATGTTACACAGATGACCCCTGGAGACCTTAAACCTTCTCATATACCTACAGCCAAGATCTTATTTGCTACTTTTACCAGTTCTCAGCAATCACAAACTTCTCAGATGTATTACATATTTCTTCCCTTCATTGTGCCCCAGGTATTTGTAATAAAGTTTCCCATTAAACTGTCCTGTATCAAAACATACTTACTAGAACTACGCTGAAAGACATCTAAGAGGTGGCTCAACTGGACCAAAAACATAGCCCCCTCCTCAAGGCCTACTCTCAGCAGCCTATTTCTGGATTCCACGACTCATTGCCCTTCTTCTCTTCTCTCAAAAGTCCACCTAACCTCCAAATGAAACTTGGTTCTAGAGGATGGCTTCCTCTGCTTCAAGTGACCTTGATGTTTCTTAATCAATTCCAGGCAGGGTGAAGTTGGGGTATTAAAGAGTAGATGGGAAATCAAGTGGCCCTTAACTGAGACCATAATTATTTATAAGCCCTCATTCCCACTACTACTCTCCCACCTTCTTACAATAATCACAGAGTTGTAATACACGCCATGGCATTGAGTGGGACAGTTGGAGGAACAGCAAACGATGCTGGTTGTCACAGACTGTCACAGGTTCGTAATTATATAAACCTTCAAGTAATGACTTCAAAGCACTGCAGGTCATGGTTCATGCTGACTTTGGACAACCACTTTGCTCCATTCCCTGCTAACTAAGCAAAGCAGATTCTGTGTCCTTGTTTAGACTTCCTGCTGTATGTTCATTAACATTACAGTCAGATACAGGAAGCGGCACAAAAGCCACACAAAGAGGCTCAATTGCTCCATTAGAATAAAAAAAGCCAATGGGTTGTTCAATTACAGCCACACTTAAGAAGTCAGCCTTGTCTTTCCTAACTGGTTGGTAAGGACTGTTCCACCCCCATACTTGATCCTTTTGTTTGTTTTGTTTTTCCAGAAGTTTCTCAGTGGCTTTGGAGCCTGTCATGGAACTTGCTCTGTAAACCAGGCTGGCTTTGAACTCATAGAGATCCACCTGTCTCTGCCTCCCCAGTGCTAGGATTAAAGGTGTGTGCCACCACCGCCGGACTGATCCTTTTATTTTGACTTGTCTGTAAAATGTATAGCTTCTATACTCCAAAAGTCCCACACTAAAATGATGGTCCTACACATTTTCCAGTTAGTCCAACTTAAGAGACCCTCACAGTGCATCTGGCTTTCCTACATCAAACACTAAGAGTTCCACTCCCAAGGAAGGAAAGGTTTGAGGACTTCTTTCTTCACTTGTTTTTTTTTTTTTAAGATTTATTTATTTATTATGTATACAGTATTCTCAGTATTCTGTCTGCATGTATGCCTGCAGGCCAGAAGAGGGCACCAGATCTCATTACAGATGGTTGTGAGCCACCATGTGGTTGCTGGGAATTGAACTCAGGACCTTTGGAAGAGCAGGCAATGTCCTTAACCACTGAGCCATCTCTCCAGCCCCTCTTCACTTGTTAAGAATAAGGGATGAACTAAGAAAAAAAAATAAGGGATGAAAATACCATGACCATGATATCTTGTAATGCTCCTCCATTTTGGTCTGACAATAACAATTACAAAACCTAAAGCAATTTGGCTCCTAAAAATAATTTGTTCTCAGAATTCTTGTCTTCTCTATGCTATCAACTCCCAGTAATGGTATGTAGGCCAGGAGAGATGTCTATAATCACCCAAGGATCTTTAACTTAACATGCCCTGATCACCCCAGCAATGGCCAACCTCAGGCTCCAAAATAGAAACTTTTTAATGTCCTTACTACCCGCGTCTTTCTCCCCTTTAAGAACACCAGCTAGTAAGCAGACAGCAGGCTCCCCTTTGCACCAGAGACCTCCTCTGAAAGTGCTCATTCCCCTTTCTCTATTTCCTCCTTGCTGACACTTCCCCACAAAAGACTCAGTTTGCACACAAGATTAAATTCCCCAAGCTTGGTGGAAGTCCCTTGCCCTGAGAAGAGAATGCCTGTGATCACCCTTAGCATACCTTTCCCTTATAATAATAAAGACCTTCCTTCAATTCCTTGTCTAATCTCTGTATTCTCTCCTGACCATGACAAAAGCTTACAGGCTCTCCCTAACTTATAATAATAAAGACCTTCTTTCAATTCTCTGTCTAATCTCTGTATTCTCTCCTGACCATGACAAAAGCTTACAGGCTCTCCCTAACTTTCTTTTTTTTTTTTCTTTTTTTTTTGTTTTTTCAAAACAGGGTTTCTCTGTAGCTTTGGAGCCTGTCCTGGGACTAGCTCTCGTAGACCAGGCTGGCCTCAAAACTCACAGAGATCTGCCTGCCTCTGCCTCCCGAGTGCTGGGATTAAAGGTGTGCGCCACCACCGCCTGGCTTCTTCCTAACTTTCAGTGAAGGAAACAATCCTGGAAGCTTCTGGGTAGAATGCCACCCTGGCTGCCTGAATGAGTATCTGAAGGGAGGTCATCCTCCTTCTGAAGGGCTCTCCCTGGAGCACAAAACTTTGCCCTCTACTTGGGATGGCCTGTACAAGTGCAGATGAATTGCCTGGGGAGGCCTACAAGGTGGATAGGGCTTACAGCTCTGGACAGCTGAAATGGCAGATGCTTGGCAGGGAAAGACAACAGAAAAGGATTTAAGGAATTGAATTCTTACACAGCTTCTTGAAGTGACACACCCCAACTGTCCTTGCTCCAAGGGCAATGGAAAACAGGACAACCAGCTGGCTCTAGCTAGTAGGGAGGAATTCCCCCCTCCACCAGGACAGTGTTTCTCTGTAGCTTTGGAGCCTGTCCTGGAACTTAGGGAGGAAATTTAACTCTGGGTCCCATTAACACAGGCCATACAGAGGGGCAGAATGGCCAGCTCTCTCCTTAGACTTAAAAACAAAATTCATCACTTAGCCACTTACTACTCTGCCAATGGGATCCCAAGTCTTACGCTGGGACCCTCCACTATGGAATGACATAACTTAGACCAGATAAGATAGGATAGGTTTCTTCGCTATACTCCAGCAGTTTCTGTGAACAGCTTTTTTTTTTTTTTTCTTATACCTGCTATTCATGTTTGTTCCTCTTCAACTCTAAAAGCTGACTTTTCCATCTGGATACAGCTTAGGCCAAATGTCCCTCCCTGCTAGCAGTAACCCTGAAGAACCTCCTACAGAGATCCTTCTTACTGGTCCAGGAAATTTTAAAGGATACTTTTATACAGATATTAGAAATCTGAGCATAAGGCCCAAGCCTTCTGACCTCCATCAGAACAAGGCCAGCAGTGGTACCAAGCCAGGCCCCTCATGAGGTCCCTAAAGACAAAGGAGAGGGCCCTCTTGTGGTTAAAAATGAATGGAAGTGAAGGGATGCTCTGAATGCAGCCAATAGGAAGGGAGTCAGGGATGTGTTTCCTCTTTTGCTAATCTACTGATGAATAACCCCAAGTCTGCCTTTGTTGGGTACCCTTGAGAATACTTCCTTTTGACCCCAGATACCCCCACCCCCAGATGGTTTTTTGCCATCAAATTTGGCCTGAATATCAGTTGTCAGATAGAGAAAAGTCGACCTCAAAGGGAAGCATTAAATACCATATTATAATTAGATTTGTTTTGCAGGGAGGAGGGGAAAAGATCTGAGGTTTCCTATCTGCAAGCATTCTTTTTTTTTTTTTTTTTTTTTTTGGTTTTTTGAGACAGGGTTTCTCTGTAGCTTTAGAGTCTGTCCTGGAACTAGCTCTTGTAGACCAGGCTGGCCTCGAAATCACAGAGATCCACCTGCCTCTGCCTCCCAAGTGCTGGGATTAAAGGCGTGCGCCACCACCACCCGGAACCTCATGCTAATTCTTAACTAAACCTTAACAGCCACAGAAAAGACTGCAGACTTACAGGTTACAGAACTATACTGGGAAGAAATGTGTAAGATGAATCTAGAGGTAGATTGCTGACACTGTCAGAACACTGGTGGGCAGGCAGTCCCCATAAATAGCTATGAATAATATTATAACTGCCCCCCCCCAGGGTGATGGAAACAAAAGCATTTCTTTCTGTGTATCTTAGAAGGCTTAAAAAGAATCTGTAATAAACCCTTAAATTAACCCAAGTTTTTTCAAGTAATCCAGGGAGCAGAAGAAATGCCTGTCACCTTTCTAGAGAGATTTGAAAGTCCCTATCAGACAGACTAACATAGATCATGAGTCAACAGATACCAGATCTTTACTTTTTATTACGTTTATTCTTGATTTGTGTATAGATATTTGTGGGTGCACATGCTATGGCATGTATGTATAGCCCAGAGGACAATTTTCAAGAGTTGGTTCTTTCCTTTCATCACATGGGTCCCAGGGATAGAACTAAAAGCCAAACTTGTAGCACGAATAATAAAAATGCAGAGACAAATATTGGGGTTCAACATGAAGATCCAAAAAGCAAAGCAGCCAATAATTAGAGAGATTTTACCTCGACCAAATCTCCAGACTGAAAGGGAGAGATCCTGTCTCCAAAACTCCTCAGACTCCACATTCCTGTGAGTTCCTGTCTCTTGCTCTTTTTATTCCTCTCTCTACCCGGCCACATCACTCCTGTCTCCACTTCCCAAGTGCTGGGATTAAAGGCCTGTGATCCCAAAAGCTGGGATCACCTTTCTGTGGGCCCTGTTTCTCTTTTAGACAGATTCAATCCTCTGTAGCCTAGGGTGGCCTTGAACTCACAGAGATCTGTCTGCCTCTGTCTCCTGAGTCCTGGGATTAAAGGTGTGTGCTACCATTCTTTGGCCTGTAGAGCTGATTAGTACGGCTGCTTTGCCCTCTGATCTTCAGGCAAGCTTTACTTATTAAAATAGCAATAATATACCACTATATTTCCTCATTTTGTCTAAAATAAAAAATAAAGTTCAGGTTCCTTAGCTGGATACGTTTATTCTCCAGAAAAGACAGAAACAAAGCCCTTCCCAACCCCTAATTTTGGGGAAATTCTCTTGGCAAGTTATATCTTATCAAATGAAGAGCATTTGTTAGATTAAACAGCCATGCTTAACTATCACCTCTTCAAATTAAGAGGTGTTTCTTGTTCAGATTGAATTTTTATCAATTTTGATTGTATCTACATCTTTTCTTCCCTTGTGGAAACAAAAGCAAAACCCCTTTCCGGAGATAACACACGTCCAGGTTTCCATTCTGAAGTCAGTACTTCTTTAAAGGATATCAGCTAATTTAATTCTGTAATTTTTTTTCTACTATCCAATGTTTCTCTGCAGCTGTTGTTCTTTTCTCACTAGCATTTAAAAAATTTAAAGTTAATAAAGCATTATGCACTCTCTATTTAACATATTCTTTAGAGTTTGAGTTCATCTTTCTATAACTGCCTGGCCTGTAGGATTATGTGGTATACCTGTAATATGCATTATATTATAAAAAGCAAAAAGAAAAAACAAAAAACAAAAAAAACCCTGTTTCATTTTCTTAGAGACATATGCTGGAGCATTGTCTGTCTTTATTAGTACAGGTATACCGATGATGGCCATAACTTCTAGCAAATGTGTAATTACTGAATCAGCCTTTTCTGAACTCAAAGCTGTGGCCCATTGAAAACCTAAATATGTATCAATAGTGTGGTGTACACATTTTAGTTTGCCAAATTCTACAAAATGGAAAACATCCATCTGCCAGATTAGATTTCATTTCTTTTTTTTTTTTTTTTTTGGTTTTTCGAGACAGGGTTTCTCTGTGGCTTTGGAGCCTGTCCTGGAAGTAGCTCTGTAGACCAGGCTGGCCTCGAACTCACAGAGATCCGCCTGCCTCTGCCTCCCGAGTGCTAGGATTAAAGGTGTGCGCCACCACTGCCCAGCTCAGAGTTCATTTCTTTGAGTACTTTGGGTTACTACCTGCAGGCAGTGAGTTGTGTTTGGTTATATAAAGAACAAGTAGGATATTTCATTATAATTTCCTTGGGTTGCTGCCACATGATGAAAAAGTCTTTTTTTAAAATCTTTGCTATTGGCATGATGTTTTGTTCCCTTTATGAAATGCTGAGGCCTTCAGCACATTTCCAATCAATAATAGATTTCTGTATTATTTTGTGCTAGAGGACCTGGCAGACCTGTATGGGATTGGATATGTGTTATGTATATGGGATGATCCCGATTCCTGATTGTATCTTGTAACTAGAGAAATAATAAAGTCAATTCTGTATCATCTGATATAAATTCACTAGTTTCAATATGCAAAACAACTTTTTTTGCATATCGTGAATCGGTAACTATGTTGAGAGGTTCTTTAAAAATCCCTTAGTACCATGAGAATAGCATATAATTCTGACTTTTGGACAGAATCATAAGGGCTTTTATCCACTTTACTTAAATTTTCTGATTTGTAGCCTGCCTTTCTTGATTTATTTACATCCATATAGAATGTAGGGGCTCCAGTTATTGGAGCAAAAAACAAAACAAAACAAAACAAAAAGACATATTCCATATTGCTCCAAACAATGAGGAAAGATTCAGTTAACTCTCTTTATTAGTTGAATTCTCTTGCTTTGGGGATAGTTGTTGTTAGCTCTCCAAAGAACTACTACAAGCTCTTTGGTAGAAAAGCTCACTTTCTTCATGTAACCTGTCAATTTCTTTCCTTTTTTTTTTTTTTTTTTGGTGTTTCAAGACAGGGTTTCTTTGTAGCTTTGGAACTAGCTCTTGTAGACCAGGCTGGCCTCGAACTCACAGAGATCCGCCTGCCTCTGCCTCCTGAGTGCTGAGATTAAAGGCGTGCACCACCACCGCCCGGCTGTAACCTGTCAATTTCATCATTAATAAAAGAAACTATAATTTCTGCTGAGTCTATTCCTGCTAATGGACCAAGTCTCAATTTTCCTTTTAGAATTAACTCACAGACCTTTTGCCCATAAGGTTTTAATTTTTTATTTGGTTTATGTGGCAAAAAGATCCATTATAATATAATATATCATTCCTTTGCATTAAAATTTCTGTAGTGTAAAATCTGGAGGGTTTTATTACCAGAATATATGAAATATTACCAGAATGCAGTTAAGATTTGGCTCTATATGATCCACATGTGCCTTCTGAAATTTCTCTTCAACCAAAGCCAAATTTTTTTTTTTTTTTTTTGGTTTTTCGAGACAGGGTTTCTCTGCAGCTTTGGAGCCTGTCCTGGAACTAGCTCTGTAGACCAGGCTAGTCTCGAACTCACAGAGATCCACCTACCTCTGCCTCCCAAGTGCTGGGATTAAAGGCCTGCGCCACCACAGCCGGGCCTGTTTTGAAATTTTTGCCAAAGCTGTTAATATATAATTCTTCAATTTAGCTTCCAGCAGATTTTTTTTTTTTTTTGGACAAGGGCAGAAAGCAGCCATATTCTTTTTTTTTTAAGAGGTTTATTTATTTATTTATTTATTTATTTATTTATTTATTTATTTATTTATTATCTATACAGTGTTCTTCCTGTATGTATTGGTGCGGGAGAATTGTCTGTATTCTGTCAATCATGTTTTAAATAAATGCTGATTGGCCAGGCAGGGAGTATAGGTGGGAAAACCAGACAGGAAGTAGAGTTGAGAACAGGAGAATTCTGGGAAGCAGGAAACTCCCTTGGCACTCCTGCGCAGATCACTGAAGAGGCAGGATGTGACCCTGCCCCACTGAGAAAAGGTACCGAGCCATGTTGCTAACATAGATAAGAATAATGGGTTAATATAAGTTACAAGAGCTAATAAGAAGCCTGAGCTAATGAGCCAATCAGTTTATAACCTAATGCAGACTCTCTGTGTGATTTTTCTTTGTGGCTTGCCGGCTGTGGGGTACCCGGCTAGACAGAAACCCCAACAAGCCAGCCCTCATGTTACAACATATGCCTGCAAGCCAGAAGAGGGCACCAGATCTTATTCCAGGTGGTTTTGAGCCACTATGTGGTTGTTGGGAATTGAACTCAGGACCATTGAAAGAGCAGGCAGTGCTCTTAACCACTGAGCCATTTCTCCAGCCCTCATTCTTTTTAAAATTCATTTAACTTTATTTACGTGCAATGGTGTGAAGGTCTCAGGTCCCCTGGAACTGAAGTCACAGACAGTCATGAGCACATGGGTGCTAGGAATTGAGCCTGGGTCCTCCGGAAGAGCAGTCAGTGCTCGTAATGGCACTCTCCAGTCCCTCAACTGCTTTTCTGGTCCAAAGTCCCAATATGTTCCATATTGCCGGGTGGTGGTAGTATATGCCTTTAGTTCTAGCACTTGGAAGGCAGAGGTAGGTGTACATCTCTGATTTGGAGGCCAACCTGGTCTACAAGAGCAAGTTCCAGGACAGGCTCCAAAGCTGAGAAATCCTCTCTCGAAAAACAAAAAAAAACAAAAAGACATATTCCATATTGCTACAAACAAAAGCTTGGCCCAACATTATTAACCCACTCCAGGTATCAACTTCTATCTTTCTATTTTTCTTCTTCTTTTTTTTATTTTAAATTTATTTAACTTTGTGTTGCTGTGAAGGTATCAGATCCCTTGGAACTGGAGTTACATATAGTTGTGAGCTGCATGTGGGTGCTGGGAATTGAACTCAGGACCTCTGGAAGAACAACCAGTGCTCTTAACCACTGAGCCACCTCTCCAGCCCCTCAACTTCTATCTTAGTCAGGATATCTAATGCTGTGAAGAGACATATTGACAACTCTTATAAAGAAAAGCATTTAACTGTGTCTGGCTTATAGTTCATAGGTTTAGTCCAGTATTATCATGGTGGGAAGCATAGTGGCATATAGGCAGACATGGTGCTGGTGAGGTAGCTGAGAGTTCTGCATCAGGATAAGCAGGCAGCAGGAACAGAGAGTCATTGGGCCTGGCTTGAGAATTTGAAACCTCAAAGCCCACCCCCAAGTGACACACTTCTTCCAACAAGGCCACAACGACTCTAGCAAGGCCATATCTCCTAATAGTGTCACTCTCTATGAGCCTATGGGGGACATTTTTATTCAAACCAGCACAGACACACTTCTTTGAGATTCTAAAATAAATCATAGACATTCTGAGATATCCAGACTAAACAACTACTGGACACTTGAACTTTCTGTCAAGAAACAGCCATTATTGTAATAGCCAGACCCACAGCCTGTAAGACACTCTAATTCCATATCTATATATCTATATATACACAAACATAAATATATATTAAAAATGTAATGTACTTAATCATCATTGCCTTATGAACACAGAAAAATTGAGAATGAGTTACTGTAGTATAACAGCTATCTAAAAAGGGAATATGGGATATTTGGGAAACTTTCTGCATAATACAAAACTCATCCCAATCAGAGGAGGTGCTAGGAGCAGATAAAAATGTTGCTCCTTTAAAAAAGTTTCAATTACTTTATAACTTAGTATGTATGTGTAGCACAGATGCATTGGTTACAGGACAGCTTACAGGAATCAATTCCCTCCTTCCACTGTGTGGGAGTTGAATTCAGGTCATCAGGCTTGGTGGGAGACAATTTTACCTACTGAGTCCCCTCACTGGCTCCAGATCACTTTTTCCCCCCATGATATTTATTGAGTTCTATATTTTTCTCTACCTCCTACCCCCTTCAACTCTTCCCCAAGGTCTCCATGCTCAGGAGATCTTGTCTTTTTATACTTTCTACTTCCCATGTAGATTAGATCTATGTAAGTCTCTCTTAGTGTCCGCATTGTTGTCTAAGTTCTCTGGGATTGTAGTTTGTAAGCTGGTTTTCTTTGCTTTATGTTTAAAAGCCACCTATGAGTGAGTACATGTGATAATTGTCTTTCTGTGTCTCGGTTACCTCACTCAAAATAATGTTTTCTAGTTCCATCCATTTTCCTGCAAAATTCAAGCTGTCGTTATTTTTTTCTGCTGTGTACTACTCCATTGTGTAAATGTACCACATTTTCCTTATAAGTTCTTCGATCGAGGGGCATTGAGGTTGTTTCCAGGTTCTGGCCATGACAAACAAAGCTGCTATGAACATAGTTGAGCACATGTCCTTGTGGCACAATTGAGCATCCTTTGGATATATACCTAAAAGTGGTATTATTGGGTCTTGAGGAAGGTTGTTTGCTAATTTTCTGAGAAATCACCACACTGACATCCAAAGGGGTTGTACCAGCTTGCATTCCCAACAGCAATGCAGAAGTGTTCCCTTTTCCCCACAACCTCTCCAGCATAAGTTGTCATCAGTGTTTTTGATTTTGGCTATTCTTACAGGTGTACGATGGAATCTCAGCGTTGTTTTGATTTGCATTTCTCTGATGACTAAGGATGTTGAACATTTCCTTAAGTGTCTTTCAGCCATTTTAGATTTTTCTGTTGAGAGTTCTCTGTTTAGGTCTGTACTCCATTTTTTTTTACTGGATTATTTGATTTTTTGGTGTCCAATTTCTTGAGTTCTTTGTATATTTTGGAGATCAGACCTCTGTCTGATGTGGGGTTAGTGAAGATCTTTTCCCATTCTGTAGGCTGTCGTTTTGTCTTGTTGACCGTGTCCTTTGCTTTACAGAAGCTTTTCAGTTTCAGGAGGTCCCATTTATTAATTGTTTCTCTCAGTGTCTGTGCTGCTGTGGTTCTATTTAGGAAGTGGTTCCCTGTGCCAATGCATTCAAGTGTACTTCCCACTTACTCTTCTAACAGGCTCAATGTTGCTGGCTTTATGCTGAGGTCTTTGATCCATTTGGACTTGAGTTTTGTGCATGGTGATAGATATGGATCTATTTTCATTTTTCTACATGTTGATATCTAGTTATGCCAGCACCACTTGTTAAATATGCTTTCTTTTTTGTTTCTGAGTATGTGGTCAATTTTTGAGAAGGATACATGAGGTTCTGAGAAGAAGGTATTTTCTTATCTGTTTGGATGGAACATTCTACAGATGTCTGTTAAGTCCATTTGAGTCATAACATCTGTTAGTTCTCCTATTTCTCTGTTCAATTTTTGTCTGATTGACCTGTACAGTGATGAAAGGGAAGTGTTGAAGTCTCCCACTATTACTGTGTGGGGTTTAATATATGATTTAAGCTTTAGAAGTGTTTCTTTGACATATGAGGGTACCCTTGTATTTGGGGCATAGATGTTAAGTATTGAAATTTCCTCTTCATGGATTTTTCCTGTGACTAATATGAAATGTCTTTCTTTGTCTCTTTTGACTGATTTTAGCTTGAAGTCTATTTTGTTAGATATTGGGATAGCTACACCCACTGTTTCATAGGTCCATTTGATTGGTATATTTTTACTCTGAGACGATGTCTGTCTTTGAGGTTGAGATGCGTTTCTTGTATGCAGAAGAGGGATGGATTCTGTTTTCATAAATTTCTGTTAGCCTGTGCCATTTTACGGGTGAGGTGAGTTCATTTACATTAAGGGATATTAATGACCAGTGGTTGCTATCTCCTGTTAATTTAGTTTTCATCGTTGGTGATGTTAATTTTTTTATTTTTTTTCATGATATTTATTGAGCTCTACATTTTTCTCTGCTCCCCTCCCTGCTTCTCCCCTCCCTCCTTCAACCCTCCCCCAAGGTCCCCATGCTCCCAATTTACTCAGGAGATCTTGTCTTTTTATAATTTCTACTTCCCAAGTAGATTAGATCTATGTAAATATCTCTTAGTGCCCATATTGTTGTCTAGGATCTCTGGGATTGTGGTTTGTAGGCTGGCTTTCTTTGCTTTATGTTTAAAAACCACCTATGAGTGAGTACATGTGATAATTGTCTTTCTGTGTCTGGGTTACCTCACTCAAAATAATGCTTTCTAATTCCATCCATTTTCCTGCAAAATTCAAGCTGTCGTTATTTTTTTCTGCTGTGTAGTACTCCACTGTGTAAATGTACATTTTTTTTAATCCATTCTTCAATCGAGGGGCATTGAGGTTGTTTCCAGGTTCTGGCCATGACAAACAAAGCTGCTATGAACATAGCTGAGCACATGTCCTTGTGGCACAATTGAGCGTGGTGATGTTAATTTGTGTATTTTTTTTCCTCTTCGGGATTTGCTGTAATGAGATCATCAATTGTGTGTGTTTTTGTTGGTGTAGCCATCTTCCTTGGGTTGGAGTTTTCCTTCTAGTATTTTATGTAGGGCTGGGTTTGTGGCTAGGTATTGCTGAAATCTAGATTTGTCATGGAATATCTTGTTTTGTCCTTCTATGGTGATCAACAGTTTTGCTGGGTATAGTAGTCCGGGCTGGCATCTGTGGTCTCTTAATGTCTGCATAATGCTTGACCATGACCTTCTGGCTTTCATTGTCTCCACTGAGAAGTCAGGTGTAATTCTGGTACGTCTACCTTTATATGTTGGCCTTTTTCCTTTGCAGCTCTTAATATTCTTTCTTTACTCTGTATATTTAGTGTTTTGATTATTATGTGGCAAGAGGACTTTTTTTTTGGATCCAGTCTATTTGGTGTTCTGTAAGCTTCTTGTATCTTCACAGGCATATCTTTCTTTAGGTAGGGAAAGTTTTCTTCTATGGTTTTTTTAAATTAATTTCCTGTGCCTTTGAGTTGAACTTCTTCTTCTATACCTATTATTCTAAGATTTGGCCTTTTTATGTTGTCCCATATTTCATGGATGTTTTGGGTTAAACTTTTGTTAGATTTAATGTTTTCTTTAACTGATGAGTCTATAGCCTCTATTTTATCTTCAGCACTTGAGATTCTCTCTTCCATTTCTTGTATTCTGTTATTCATACTTGCAGTTGTGGTTCCTGCTCTTTTCCTCATGATTTCTATTTCTATAATGCCCATGGCTTGTGTTTTCTTTATCTCAGTTTTCAAGTCCTGAATTGTTTCTGTCCTATGTTTGAGTTCTTTTTCTTGGTTTTCTTTAAGTGATTTGCTGATATCTTCCAAGGTTTTGTTTGTTTTTTCCTCCATTTCTTTAAGGTAATTTCTCATTTCATGTTTAAGAAATTGAAACATTCTCTTGAGGTTATTTTTTAGATCATTTTCTTCTGCTTCATCCATATTTGGTTGTTCAGGTCTTACTTTTGTACGGTCTTTAGGTTTTACTGGTATTGTGTTGCTCTTTGTGGTGTAACATGTAATCTTACCTTTTCTATTATCTTTTCTTCTAATAAGTGTGGTTGGGACAGTCTGGGATTCTGTTGAATAATCTTCTAGGTGCCAGTGAATCCAAAGCTAAGATGGTTTTCCTTGTGGTACAGTCAGTGTCACAGTTCTAGTTACCCCATTGGTTATTCCTGTTCCTGGAGGTAGCTCAGCGCTCCTGTGCTTTGGTCTGCTCCCTTGGAGTTTGCTGTCTCAGACCTACTTTGGCTTAGGCTGCTGGCTTTGATCTGTTTCTGTAAATCTTGGTCTGGATCTCCTTTTGCAGAAGTCCCTGGCTTGGAATTAGACCTGTTCTGGTGGCGATTGCTGACTCTGGATCTAGTTGCTGGGTCAATCCTGATCCGCTTGTGTCCTGGGACCGGGTTTGCTCCTGGCCTTGCTCCTGGTGGAGCTTGTTCTCTCTGTGTCTTAGGTAACTGGTTCAGTCCCACTCCGGTTCCAGTGAAGGTCACAGACTCTGAGTCAGGTCGTTGGCTCAATCCTTGTCTGTCAGTGTCCCAGGAATGGCTTGGCTCCCAGGGCTGGGTTTGCCCCTGGCTTCTGTTCCTGGTGGAGCTTGTTTCCTCTCCAGATTCCTTTTATCTATTGACTAGAACTAGGACTGTCTGTAGTCCCTAAGAAGCATATGAGCTACATTTTCATATTCTCACTTTTTTTCTCCTAGTGAAAATCCTTGATGCATTCTCATGGGCTCCCATGCCCTCTTTATTCACTCCTTTCAGTACTGCATATTTTTGGTAATTTCTCTTTTCCCAGGAACATTTGCAAGATCAGCTGTTAGGACTGGTAAGAAAACATTATTTTTGTCCTTTAGTAAAATGTAACTTATTTCTCATAAATTTTTTATCTGTAAAATGTTTTGGTTGTTTTAGTGGCAGTATTTGTTTCTGTGAGACAAGGTCTCAGCACACAGCCCAGGCCATCAATGAACCTGAGATTCTCCTGCTTCACCTCCCAATTGCTGGGGCTACAGGTTCTTTTTCACTATATGCTGGTCATTTCGGCATATTGTAGTCATCCAGAGCATCATAGCTGGAAGGGTCTGTGCGAAGTTCCTCACCTTTGGTACCAGCAAGCAAAGAAAAGGTGCATGGGAACGAAGACACCGCCTTCAAAATCTGGTGCCTGTGACCCATGTCCTCCAATCAGGCATCACCTCTCAATACCATCAAATTTTAAGTCCATTAACGGACTAATCCATTGATTAAGTGCACCATTATGATGTAGTAGCGTCTGAAAAGCCCCACCTCTCATTAAATGCAGGCCAATGCAAGAGCCTTTGGAGGGGACAGAAGGCACTCAGATCAAAAGAAGACCCTTTCTGCTGCTCTTAGCTGTGCGGTCTTGGGGACCCAAGCCAGACCCTCACACAGGCTTAGCAAGTGCTAAGCTCTGTCTCCAGCTCCCACTTGGTTCACCAGGTTCCTAGGAACAGAAGATATAAGAAGATGACAGATTTCCAAAATAATTGTCCCAAACTATGATTGTTTTTAAGTAACAATAATTTCTCAATGTTTTTGTTTTGTTTTGTTGTGGAATAGAACATCCAACTCCTTCAAGCTGGTATAACTGCAAGTCCCCTTATTCATTGTACTATAATGATTTTGTATATTACTTCATGATAAAATCAATAAAAATACACCATTTAACCATTTCTAACTGCACACTTCAGTGGCTATGCACTCACAAAACTATACAATTATCATCACTTCTGATTCCAAAGTGATTTCATCATCTCAAACAGAAACTCATTACACAATAACTTCACTCTAACTCTGTTCTACTCTCTGCCCTAAGAATTTGACAATATTCAGTATTACACAAGTATAATCATATACCATTTGTTCTTTTATGTCTGACTTATTTTATTTACCAGTATTCTGATAGCTAACCGTGTATCATCAGCTCTTTTTCTTTTTCTCCAGACCAGAGTTTCTCTGTGTAGCCATGATTGTCCTGACACTTGCTCTGTACACCAGGCTGGCCTCGCACTTACAGAGATCCGCCTGCCTCTGCCTCCCAAGTGCTGGGATATAAGGTGTGCACCACCACTGCCCAGCCCCAGTTACATTTTCATCTTTTTTTTTTCTTTTTTGTTTTTTTGAGACAGGGTTTCTCTGTAGCTTTGGAGCCTGTCCTGGAATTAGCTCTTGTAGACCAGGCTAGCCTCAAACTTACAAAGATCCACCTTCCTCTGCCTCCAGAATGCTGGGATTAAAGGTGTGCGCCACCGCCAGGCTCCCTTTTCATCTTCTTAACTATGTATTTAAGTGTAAAATTGATGGATTGTACGATAACCCTGTGGTTAGTCCTTTAAGGAATGGCCAAATTGATTTTGCAAGGCAATTGTACATTTTTTTCTATGGGGATTTCAATTACTCTATATCTTTTCCAATATTTAATTTTAAATTAACATTATGAGCAGGACATGGCGGAACATGCCTGTAATTCCAGGACTTGTGAAGTACAAACAGGAAAATTAAGAGTTCAAGACTAGCTTTGACTTTATAATGAGTTCAAGACCAGCCTGGGCTACAGGAGAAACTGTCTCAAATAAATAAACAAACAAACAAATAAACAAAAAACAGACACAAAAATCAATGATGGGGGGCTGGAGAGATGGCTCAGTGGTTAAGAGCACTGACTGCTCTTCCAGAGTACGCAGGTTCAATTCCCAGCACCCATGTGGCTGCTCACAACTGTTTTTAACTCCAGTTCCAGGGGACCCAACACCCTTACACAGTCATATATGCAGGCAAAACACCAATGCACATAAAATATTAATTTAAAAAGCAAAAAAAAATCAATGTTGATCAAAAAAAGTAAGCTGTTTTGATAATATGGATACATTAAGTAGAATGAATGTGCTTCAGTAACCTTTTATTTTCGAGACAGGGTAGCTTTTGAGCTGAAAGGCCCGGATAAATCCAGACCCCTCTAGCAGGAAAAATAGAGCCAAAAATCTAGCAGGAAGAGAAGAGCCAAAAATCTAGGTTAGCTGGTTCAGTGGCTCTATTCTAGGAACTAGCTGACCATAAAGTTAGATTATAATCTTGAGAATAATCTTGAGAAACAGGGAGTTACCCCCTTGTGATTATCACTGGTATTTCGGAGTTTTCCAATGATCACTGGTATTTTCGGAATTTTCCAATGACACCCTCCCTGCCCTCTTTGGGTTGTGGTTTCATTTCTTCCCTTAAATACTCCCTCTCCCAGCTACTCGGGGTTGAACTCCTCCCCTGCGTGGGATATAAGTCTTGGCCCCAGCGCTGGTTCCTGTCAATAACCCTCATGTGACTGCAGCAAGGATGGTCTCTTGTGAGTTCTTGGGGGGGGGGGTCATGTTATCCCAAGACTTGAGTGAGAGTCTCTCCACTCCGGGGGGGGTCTTTCAGAGCCTGTCCTGGAACTCGCTTTGTAGACCAGGCTGGTCTTGAACTCACAGAGATCCACCTGCCTCTGACTCCTGAGTTCTGGGATTGAAGGTGTGCGCCACCACCACCCAACATGTCAAAGACTATTTACTTAGTCATTTAGTCAGTTATGTCTTCTTCAAGAGCATCACAGTGCTGGAACTACAGACATACAACCGGCTTTTTAGTATTTTAGTAATACACCATATAATAAGAATGGGGTATAATTTCACATGTGTCTGTGCATCTGTACATGGGGTATACATACATGTGGAGGCAAGAGGTTGATGTCATGTTTTTTTTTTAAATAATTTATTTACTTTTGTTTTATGTGCACTGGTATTTTGCCTGCATGTATGTCTGTGTGAGGGTGTCAGGGTGTGAGATCTTAGAGTTACAGACAATTGTGAGCTGCTACGAGGGCTGGGAATTGAACCTGGGTCCTCTGGGAGACAAGCCAGTGCTCTTAACCATTGCGCCATCTCTCCAGATGAATCACTCTCCACCTTAATTTTTTGAGGCAATTTCTCTCTCTGAACCTGGAACTCTCTGATTATTCAGCCAGCAATGGGAATTCCCCCTTATCTGTGTCACTAACCCACTCCACCCTCCCTCCAGGCTGGGAATACAGGTACGGTGGGTTTTTTTTTTTTTTTTTTTTTTTTTGTTCTTAGGTTGTTTTTCTTGTGTGTGTGTGTCTTTTTGATTTGTTTTTGCTTTTAATTTTTTTGAATTTCAAAATTGTTTCACTAAATAATCAGGCTATCTCAGAACTTGCTTTGTAGACCAGGCTAGCCTTGAATTCACTGAAATCTGCCTGCCTCTCCCTTCCAAGTAAGGGATTAAAGTTGTGTGCAACCACTGCCTGGCGTTTGTTTTAAAACATAGATCATGCTTGTGTGGTAAACACATTACTGACTGAGCCATATCCTCATGCCTATGTCCAATTTTTTATGTAACCAAGAAGCTGTTCCCCAAAGTTATTTAAAAATTTTATATTCCTGTTAGCAGCAAACAGGTATTCCAGTTACCCTGCAAGGGAAACAAGATACAACACAGAATTGGGCTTTTAAATTATATCTAGTTCATTTGTTGCGCAAAGATCTGTCCTTGTGAGCTTGTCTCTGAATTATAATGTGGGAATTTATGCAATATAAAACTATCCATGACAGAGTCAACGCAATGCCCATCAAAATCCCAGCAAAATTCTTCAAAGACCTCGAAAGAACAGTATTCAACTACAAATGGAAAAGCAAAAAACCCAGGATAGCCAAAACAATCCTGGGCAATAAAAGAACTTCTGGAGGCATCACAATCCCTGACTTCAAACTCTACTACAGAGCTACAGTACTGAAAACAGCCTGGTATTGGCATAAGAACAGACAGGAGGATCAATGGAACTGAATAGAAGACCTGGATATCAATCCACACATCTTCGAACACCTAATATTTGATAAAGAAGCAAAAAATATCAAATGGAAAAAAGAAAGCATATTTAACAAGTGGTGCTGGCATAACTAGATATCAACATGTAGAAAAATGAAAATAGATCCATATCTATCACCATGCACAAAACTCAAGTCCAAGTGGATCAAAGACCTCAACATAAAGCCAGCCACATTGAATCTTATAGAAGAGAAAGTGGGAAGTATACTTGAACACATTGGCACAGGGAACCACTTCCTAAATAGAACCCCAGCAGCACAGACACTGAGAGAAACAATTAATAAATGGGACCTCCTGAAACTGAAAAGCTTCTGTAAAGCAAAGGACACGGTCAACAAGACAAAACGACAGCCTACAGAATGGGAAAAGATCTTCACTAACCCCACATCAGACAGAGGTCTGATC